>JAYMTA010000726.1:0-24859 GCA_036897625.1 Pelargonium cotyledonis
GAAGAATGAAATCATTTATATATAACATAAAATATTTAATTAGTTTTAGGGTTTAAAAAAAAAAATTAAACATTTATCAACAAATTTTCAAATGATAATTAATATATTTAATTAAAGAAAATAAATATGACTATAAAAAAGTTAAATAATATAATTGACACGTGTCAATTAGAGAAAGCACGACGTGTCGTTCATAGAATGTATGTCTTTCCTATTATATAAATATACACATTAGATTAGATTAGATTATTATTATTAAAACCCGAACAAATCAGAAGAATTTTGTCTTTCAACTTTCAAGTGTTCCAAAAATATATATTTAACAATCTTAATATCTTGTCGTATTAGTCTAAAATACCTTGGTAATATATTAAGAGTTTGCAATTATGTATAAACATTGCATATGATAAAAGTTTTTATATTTATTTGTTTACCAATATGTGTGATTTTTTTTTTTGTTTTTTTTCAGAAAAGTACATATTAAAAAAATTCCAAATAAGACTCACAAATTCACAATGCAAATGATCCGGTTGTGTTAGATAAACTCTATTATTGAAAATGTATTCTACCCATCACACCATTGTTAATGTGATTTCAAAATGAAAAAAACACTGATAAGTAACAATAATTTGAAATTGACACAACTAATGCAACAATAATTAGTTACTTATGTTAATCATATTTTGAAACTATACAAGTCATATGTATATTTAATTACACAACAAAATTATATATGTAGACAAATCTATAATCAGTTATTATGGTATCCCAAAGTACTTCTAATTCACATAAATTGTATGAGTCAAGAATATAGGTTCATCACTCGTATTATATTGCCATAAAAAAAAAAAAAAAAAAAAAAAAGATGATCATCACGAAAATGTGAAAAAACCTTAAATTCTGAGTGCCATAAATTCACAATCTCATTAATTAATGGACCACGCGTATATCATTGACTGTATATTGTGCTGTGGGGTGAGGTTGGTTTAAATTCGAAAACAACGGAGTGGTTGAGGCGTGGACACAATAAGTGCCGTGGTCCTCTCAACCATTGAAACCATATACTACTATTTTATCAATATATTTGTAGATAAGCTATAAAATTAACCACTAAAAAAACACTTGAAATATGGGAAATTATCTTCAACTGGTTATGGTAGGTGATCTGCCACTGAAGAAATTGGGTTGACTTCAAATTAAATTTCAATGGTGTTTAGTGAGTTTAGCCTGTAATGGCCATTTTGAGCCTACTTTTGGATATTTGTGGAGTCGAGATCTATCTAACATGGATTGTTTGTTGGGTGTTGCTGATCAATATCTCTTTAATTTTGTTCGTTGAATGTGACCCAATAATGTGTAGACAATGCAAGATAGGATTCATTACTCATTTCAGTTTCTTTCGAAATATAGCATGCAACAGCTAATTAATTAGTGGTAGTGACTTTGATGGAAAGAGAGAGGTGTTGTTTTCCTGTCATTACGAAGCGGATAATCTACTACGTTACAAGTTAAAACAAGATAACGTTAGTTAAAATGATACTAGCTAGTGAAAACGGCAAATTTCATAGTGACTTGTGGTGTTTGAGCGCCTAGTTAGCACCCGATTTTACAAATTTGAAAAGTCTGAATGGATAATGACAATTTATGAGAATAAAAAAATGTGAAGAGAAAAGAGATTTCTCGTGTAGGAGGAAAGACAAGACATGACCCTCTCTCATAGGGCAACCAAGCTTTCCAAACTGTCCGAGTGGCCCAATAACTATTCTCCACGCTCTACCTTATTAGCCCGAACAAGCTCAAAACATCTTCACCCCGTCTACTCCAACCATTCATGTTAATGTTGGAGCTACTTGGAGATGGCCCGAAAACGAGCCAAGAAAAAGAGCCCTCAAAGCGCAAAAAGAGCTCTCATTTCTCCATCAACGTCGGGGCCTCAAAGAATTGTTTAGTCAAGTGCAATATTCTCGCTATTCGCCTATCGATCTTTTGACACCGTTCCCAAAGGACTAACCATTTTTTGTTACGGGCTTAGTTTATTTTATTTTGGTACCCATAATTGAAAGCCCAATATTGGAAACAAAGCCCAAATAGGAGGTCGAAGAGTCCAACACTATCCGAGAAACATTCTACATCTGCTCTCAAAACCTCTCAGCACAAGACAAACAGCAGTTTCATACGAACCAAAATTGAAAATGGCGCCTTCGAAAAAATCAGGAGGATCGAAGAAGAAGAAGAAGAGCACTGAAGCAATCGGAACCACAAAGACGGTAGCTACAAAGAAAAAGGAAGATCCGAAGAGCAAGAGCAAGAGTAGGACCAGCAATGGAACCGTCAAGGAGCGCAAGGGTGTGGTGGTTCCGTCTTCGAGCACCGAGTCGCAAACTCGCAGAGTAGACGAGAGAAAAGGAGCTAAAGTTGCTAATCAACGTACCGCTCCGAAGAAGCCCAACACAAATTCGAAGACCAATACAAAATCGAAATCGAAGTCAGTATCAAAAGCGCAGCCCAAGGACAGATCGAAATCGAAAGGAAAAGGCAAAAAGGAGGAGGAGGAGGAGGAAAATGAGGTTGAAGAGGGCAATGCGGTTTGTGCGTTTCCGATTAATCGAATTAAGGTGATAATTAGGAGCGGAGGAGATCCTGATTGGCGCATTACGCAGGAGGCTATTTTTCTCATCAACAAAGCTTCGGTACAATTTTCACTTATTTATTTGTTATTATCATTACTTTTCAATTTTTACTCTGATGCTTGATTCTTCTTAAAAAAAATTGCTGTGTAGTGATGCTAGGGTTTGATGTTTGCTTAAAAAGATGAAAATGCTTCATATTTAACTGATGATTTTGTTATTTGGGTTTTTCGTTTTAGGGTTTTTTGTTTCAATGGAAATGTAGGGTTCTTCTGTCTAGTTCTTAGGCTTTAATGCTGTTTGAGGCACTGTGAAAAAAGTCCTAATCCCTTTGTGTTGTGAAAGAAACAATAAGAAAGAGGAAGGGGTTGTTGGGTTAAAGCTAATATTACTGAAACATAACCCTATATTTTGTATAACTATTAACTAGCAATGATCGTACCGGAGAAATGGAACGAGAGATCGAGTCAATTAGGGTTTAGTGCTATATCATTTATGGAGTTCTTTGCAGTTATTTTGAACATGTTTTTTTGGTAAGTAGTTTTTTTTTTTAACATAATGTACTTGAATAGTTATGTTAGGGTAGTTTGTGTATTTTATATTCTTAGTCATCTTCATTTCCTTTGCTTGTTTTGCAGGAGAAATTTATTGAAAATGCGTGTGAAGATGCATTTAATAATGATAAGAATTACCTTGGCTACAAACACATATGTAATTCTCTATTCCCTTATACGAACTGCTTATGAGGGTTTGTTTTGTGTTTGATTACAAGGCTAGCTACTCACATGCTATCAAAAATTGGATAACTTTAACTAATCAAATATTAATTATAATTATCTGTGGCATCCTAATCTCATAAGTTGACAGCGGTATAGTGAAGCAATGCACTAATGGCTTTACTATCATGCTAAGGCCTTAAGGGAGTCTAGGAAATGTTCTTAAAGTATAGTGAAGTGATAGATGTAATCAACCGTTTCTTCGCGACTTTAGTTTTTACTGAATTGATTTTGGAATTGATGCATATGATGCTGTGAGTTTAAACTTTAAACCAATATAGTTTTGAAATGAGATTCTGAAATATATATCTCACAAGGTTCTGTCATTTGGTATTTCATCAATTTGATAGTTTTAGAATGTAAGAACTATCATGCCATTTTGTAATTTATCTAAGTACTTGGTTCTTGTGTATGACCCTCAAAGTTAGGTTCAAAAACATATTTTTGTTTCCATTCCCCGACATGTTAAGTATTCTGCTTCCGTACCAAGAAGGTTGATGATGAAGGAGAATAAGGATTTGTGTCAGCTTGGTGCCAATTATGTGAGATGACGGAATTCATTGTCGATGAAAGTCATTAAGTTGGCAATCTTGAAGTTTAAAATGGGCCATTTCCATCATACAGACAATGTTTAAACAAACTAGATACTCTTTCTCGTCTTTCTTCATATTCACTTGTCATGGAAGCTTAGATTTGGTTTTATAGCACCCAACTGTTGCACCTATATTATCATCTGCAGTTATAAGTAGAAAAGAGCTTGTGCCATAGATGTACTGTAAGGTTGTGTTTTGATTCTTGGATTTGATATATGTTTAAATGCAAATCTAATGTTTGGAAAACCATGAAATTTCAAAGAGCATGGTAATAATTGTCATTTTAAATATCATCTTCTAGATATGTATTGAATTCTCCGTGAACCAAATTCAAATTCTTTTCAAATGTGCAATGTTGCAAATTAAATTTAGCATATGCTGTTTAAATGATGTTATAAGATGTTTCTTTATTGCTGCAGCATCTCTTGTTAGCAAAGAGAGAAGATACGACTTTCTTTCAGGTATCTATTACCCCTTTTCCCAAAACTTTTTATTTGCATCGACTCTGTTCATATTTACTGTATAATACCATTTGGATTTGCAGATTTTGTCCCCAGGAGAATAAAAGCTTCAGATGCCTTGGCAGAGATACCAGTAGCTGAGGCGTGATCGCAGATCTTCAAGAACACTAATGGTGAAAAAGTAATGTGCGAGCCTTGTTTGAGCAACGCCCTTAATGTAGCTAAGGTTATTTGGAGAAAAGGAAAAGAAAGTTTATGGTCTGGTCTTTTCACTATTCGTAGCTTTTGTAATCTCTTTGTACCCATTTTGTAGTTCACCATTTACGTGAGATTTGAATGTAAATTTTCCGGAAAAGAAACTCTGTTGCATGCTAAGATCTCTATTGCCATTTTTAAATGGAGGACAATGGAAAAATAACTCTAGCTCGTGCTTAGTAATGAAAATATGTATTCATTTTTCCTTTCTAATTTTATGCTGTTCAGAGATAAATAAAAAAAATTCTTCATTTGTATGTTGTTTGAAAAATGGCTCAAATTCATATTAGAAGTAAGATGGTCTTTTGTCACGGCCAAGAAAACCGGACTCGTGCAGTGCCCCAAATCTTCCGTTTCCTTCCATCCGTCTTACAAGTATAAGAGCATGCCGCACAGCAAAAACCACCCTTAAAACACCTAGGGGAGACCATTTTTACGTGACGTGACATTTTAGTACTTACAGCTGAAAACTGGAATGAATATATAAACTTCATATCTGACGTAATTCCATTAAAAAAAATGTAAAATAGCTAGAGCTAACAGCAAGATAATTTTAGAAGCATTGATAGATTTATTTTGACAACAAAATCAGAAGATTTGAGAACTAAATTAATTTTTATTTCTCTTCTACCATCACAATGAGAGCAAACAACAAGAGAAGATAAGTCTAGTGTTTTTTTTGTTTTGATCCATTTTTCTCTGTACAAAAACTAAATTGTAATGAAACCTGTCTCCTACGTTGGCTCCGGCTCCAGCGATAACCAGTTACTGGTGAAGCCAAACTACCCTTGGCATATGTGAAAGCTAGTCTTTTGAACTTGCATCTAAAAGGGCTTTGAAGTAGTTTCATTGGCTCTCGGGATGTCCGGTCTAGTCCAAATCTTCATGTGTCCTTCCCGAGATGCAGTGACTACAGAATCTTGGGTAAAAATTAAGCTAGACAAAGGTTCAGAATGAGCGCTGAGAGCAACCAATGGGGAGAGCTTTGGAACGTCTCGCATGCTTGGAGCAGGTTGGAGTGTGCCCACCGGGCAAATGTCCCAGCGAGCTGATTGGCTCTTAGAGCTGAATGTTGGGGACCCATCTGGGGGGCGACGAAGGGGCACTACAATCTCATCCATCGAAAAGTCCCACAGAAGTAACTGTGTATCCTGTAAATAAGTATAATCAGATAAACGAACTAAACATTCTCTTAAAAAGGGTGTAGACATTATTCAGATTTAGACTACATGACAGAACACAGAGGCTCACTACTTTTGTAGTTGTGTTCGTGTTGAATTACCCAACACGTCTAATAATCGTGTTGTGTTGAGGTTAAAAAACACGCATGCTCGATGAATGGTTTGTGTTTGACACACCAACACACACTTGAGTGTTGTAATAGTAAATTAATAAACAAAAAAACCTAGCCAATCTTCATTATTTATATGTTGTTTGTATGTTAGTAATGTTAAATTTGTGAAATTCAATTGTGTTGGGGAGGGTTGTGCCAAATGTGTTGGTCATTTCGTGCAGAAAGTGTTAGATTGTGTTTGTGTCGTGTCAGTCTAACACACTTAGTTAAATACGACATCATTGTGTTCAGTATTTGAGCACAATCACTAAACATGTCGTTTACGTGTTGACCCATATAGCACATGGTCAACCTTCGACATAGCATGCACGAACTGACAGCTCTATGACAATGCATGGAAGAGAAAAATCTAAACTGACAGATAGGTTACTTGATAACAAAACTGAAATTATTTGAGCCTTGCACTTGAGAAATAAAACAGGAGAACGAAACCTGTTCTTTACTCATTTAATGGTCATGTTGGCATTTCAATACTCTACCTGGTTTTCGTCAAGAACTTTTTTCTTTTGTTTTGAAAGTTTATATCTGAAGCTTCACGTTTAAGTTTAATTTAGATTAAGTCGGAAGCTTTCTTGAATGTAACACCAAGAGTTCCTTAACTCCTATTTTTGGGACTTGAGAAGTTGGATGGAAAAAAGTAGATAAACATGTTTATAATCCATGGAACATTTTTTCAAAACTTAACAACTAAGATCAAAAGCGGACACCCGCATCCTTACTAATTCTTAAGTCATACTTGTCTTTCTTTGATATATTCCAGAGCCCAAAATGAGATACATGATAGTAGTACAAGTCAGGATATAACTAGTAAGCACAAATACCTGACCAATGGAACCAAAACGGTACATAACATTCTCCCCTGTGACATCAGAAGCTGGTGATGACCAATGTGAGTCAAAAGCCACTCCACTAACCTGCAGACAATTTGGTCTAAATTTGTGAAGTGGCCATGCACACGAAAGTCTAATCAGAAGACTTCCACTGAACAAAAAAACAAAAGATGAAAAATTTAGCCGAAACTTTACCCATGAGTTGTGACCCTCGCCCCATGCTACCACCTTCCGATCTTCCATACTCCATACTTGAACTAAATCATCTTCTCCACCAGCCAGAATGTATCTACCATCCAAACTATAGATATATAGAGGTCAAATACAAGAACAAATTTGAGGCAATGGGGCTTTCTATATTAACATAACATTTGTAGGTACTATCTAGCTTCATGGGGACATTTAAACGAATTGGTCACAACAGCAAAGTTAATGAGAACTACTTTCAATCTTCCATTTAATATCATCAATTCAAGATTCTGTTTCACTGTTGATAGCGCTGTTTCCGAAATAGTCTCACAAAGCTGATATACATAAAATTTCAAATTTACCATTTAAAAAAATTGTGGGGTTTTAAGCAACGCTTTGAGATTGTGTTTGGATTGTTAATATGATTTGAATTCTAATATTGAAATCATGAATACAAATACAAATTTAATGATTGGGAAACCATGAAATTTTAAATGACAAGCTAAGATTTGTCATTTGAAATCTCATCTTCTAGTCATGTGTGGGCCAAATCTAAATCTAAATTCTATGGACCTACAAACATTGGCTTTGGCATAAATTTATAAATTGAAATGAAAAAGAAGAATCCAAACAGGACATGAAGATTTTTATCACTTTAAGTAAAAAAGCTAGAAATGTACATTTTGTCAAATCAACAGTGTAAGACAAACCAAGGTGAAAACATCATATTCTACCTCCAGGCACAACAAAGAAGAGCCCCATAATAACTTCTGCCGCCACATATCAGCTGCTCTTTTGAGTAGTCAAATACCCGCAGATAACCTACATTTAGTAGAGAACATGAGAACTCATAAACAGATGACATTCCTAAACAATAAACAGGGAATGAGATCAATACAATACCATCTCTACCGACCGTTGCCAAATACTCTCCGTCAGTGGAAAAGGCAATGCTATTAACTGAACCTTGGCAGATATGCCATCTAGCAATTGGATTACACTGCATATATAAGATAAAAGAGGGAAGAAAAAAACACTATAAGAAAACAACTTTGGCGGATAGCTCTGGACTTGTTAGTTCGGTAGAAAACAAAGTTCTATATAAGAAGAAAAGTGAAATTGTGACTGCATGATGGACTTCAGCATCTAATAAGACAAATAAAGGAAAATGTCTATAAGACATGGAACATTAAAGCCAAATACCTTGCTGGATCGTGCATGAGCAACAGAAAATTGTCCTTGATCCTTCACGATCGGGAATGAAGACTCACCTGTACCTTCCTTGCTCTAATGTAGATAATAAAAATAAAGAAGAAATTAAGCTACTTCATTTCATGAACTAGAGCAGAAAAGAAAGTACAGACAAGAAGGAAAATGACACTTCTAAACAATGAGGCTTGCCTTCTCATACACATACAGGTTTCCATCAGCATGAGCAACAACAAAAGTACCGTTGCCTTCCGGAACCCATGTGATACTGGTACATCGACTGTTAAAAACAGACACTTAGTTTGCGTAAGAAAATGGCAACATACATCAACAATAATATACAGACAATAATATAAACATGAACACACTCTTATCACTCTCATTATTTTCATGCATGGTTCTGGCTCATTGTTCATAATTATTTCGTTCAATCTACACTTGAAGGTTGCATGAAACCTCAATAAAGTCTGGAAAAGAACAGCTATTCATTAAGTTCTTTCACAGCAAGTACTGTATTATGATCCTATCAGTCTTCTTTTCTTCTTTTTTTCTTTTTTTTTTCTTTTTTAACTCCAGAGTGAATCCAGAGGAATCGAAACTTCTACAATGTTCTAACCTGTTGTTGACAGAACCATCTTTGTTATAATGGTGGGCACTAACGAGCTTCTTCCCAACATCTTGTAGTTGTTGCCTCAAGGACACCGAGTAGACTACAAATTCGAATACACAAAATCAATAAACACAATAACCAATATATAAACACCCTATTACTTAAAAAACAAATATATTCTCAATAATGAGATGTTTATAGTTTATACCATCCCCAGAGCTCATGCCCATCAACAAATCGTGTCCATCCTTAGCCTCGGGATCAAATGCATGGCAAACAGGGTTTGAGTTGCTAAAGTGTAGAGATTTTATAGGATCCTGCACATAAAATCAAATTCAATTCCAACTAAAAGACCCAAGAAACTACAAGAACCATAGTACCACACGACCAAATTACCTTATCTTGTGAAGTGAATTCACTGATGTAAATAGTATCTCCAACATTGAATATCAAATAAGTCCCTTTGCCGTCATAATTTGTATTAACCAAAGTGGAAGTACCATTTGACAGTCCATAAGAGCCATTTTTAGTAACCCCATTTGCAGCTTTACTTGTGCCATTTCCTCCCACAAAGCCAAGCGCTCGACCACCATTGCTGGACCCTAAAAGCCTTGCAGCTGCAGATCTCACTCCATTGCTGGTACTGGAGCTCCAGCTCGAAGCTGCAGCTGTCGCAGCCTGTGCAGATTTCTCCTTCAGATGTGCAATTGTTACCTGACCATTCATACCACAAAATTCAAAATTCTATGCATAACACAGTATATTTCTAGTTCGAGACTTCGAATTCAATTCAAACAAAGCACATCAAACTGAAATTACTGCGAAAATCGAACAAAACATGTTATATCTTGATCATTTTCCTTCCAATAGTTTTCTGAGGAACCAAACTGAGCACTAGAGAGAGAAAGAGAGTGAAACCCTAGGGGGTTTGGGAGACCTGCGAGGTGGATTTGGCGTGGGAGTAGTGAAGAAGAGACGAAGGATGCGATTTCTCACGATGGAGCTCGTAGCGACCCTCCGGAGTTTTGAAATAGGACTTGAGGCCTTGCGATTGGCCGTTCATCGCCGACGGGGGCGCCGACCCCCGCCGTCATCGCGCCGTTGCCGAAGCCATTGGAGGTGCTGTTGCTGTTGTGATTAATCGTCATCATTTTGGGGTCATCGATTGCACGAAACAGCGACTTGGGTTCGTTGTTGAGCTTCTTGCATTGACTGATCGATTGAGAATTGGACGATTCTGAGCTGAGCCCAAGACTGAGGCAGTGTTGGTGTGTTGTGGGTCTTTACTCTTTGGTTTCGACGATGGCAAATTTGGGAGCTTTTTGATGGGGACGCACGCACGCACGCACGCACATGTGCTTCTCCTTCTCGGCTTCGAAAGTGCTATTTCCTTTGTAAATTCATAAATCCAAATTATACTGTTTTCTTTACTTATTTAATTTCCTTGTCGATATTATCCATTTTAGGACAGTTTTGAAGGGCTTGAACAATATGTATACTTGATTCCGTTCTAGCAGTTTGTGTGCGCGTGATGTGTTCGTGTATCAAGTCTCGGTTATATCAATACATGTTTAAAATAAATTTCATTAAAACAATTTTGAATGTTAATTTGTAATGTATTTGAATTAAAGGTGGCAAAATTTCGAATCGGTTTGGGCTGATAAACCCTATCCAGTCCTATAGAATTGGTTGGATTAGATTTTAAGCATAAAATGCAAGGCTTTTTTGCAAGTACACTTGACCAAATCCAAAAAAATCATAACTTACTCAACCCGAACCCATTTTTTCTTTCCAATTTGACAAATTTGGACCCCAAATGCATAAAAAAATGAGTTGGATTTCAAGAATCTGGCAAGTCGGTTCCTTTTGCCCGCTCTAATCTAAATGCTCATGTTTGTTTTTTCATAAATACTTAATGAATTGTTTGACTAAGTGTAAATCTTATCTTATCTTCCTTTTTTTTTTTCAACGGGATCTTCACTATTATATGATGGAATGGAGTTAATATTGCTTTATCAACAATTGTCAATAAAAGGAAGTAGAGAAAAAATGCCAACCATCAAAAGTCAAAAGTGGTTGACTATCTTAGGTGGGCTCATTATAGGCTTTTCTTTGTGGGCCTTTTGCAGCAAGAGGCCCACCAGAGATAAATTTTTTTATAATTTTGATCTAAATATGGATTTAGGCTTGACTAAAGGCTTATTTTTTAATGCCTATCACACAGCCCATAAACTATTGTTTGGGCTTTGCCTATTTTAATTAATAAAACAAAAGGCCCAAAACTATTTAGCCCAATAGCCCATCAACATATAGGCTTGGAAGAGACCTATTAGCTATTGTTGGACCACTATAGTCTCAATTAATTCAATAGCAATAGGCTAGTCCAATCTTTTCCTTTCAAAAATGGCTACAAGTCCAATCCAACTTGTGATTGGTTGGAGAGATTTTGGAAATATAGGAAGAAAGTGAGATTTTTTCTTGTTTGGTACATGAGAATGTAGAAGAAAAAATAGAGGGAATCCACCAATTTCTCATGGGTCCACCATTTTTTAATTTCCCCAATTGGAAGGAAAATAGGAGGAAAAGTTTAAATAATGAAGATCACAAACATATTCTTCATTTAATACTTTAATTATTGTAATGTAGTTATGCAACTAAAAAAATCCCTCAAACCAAATTCACCCGCTACACAAAACTTTTTAAAGAAACTGGAATCACCAGACGGTAGAGTAAGATTTTATGTGGAAAAAGAATGAAATTAAATGGGCTTTTCATTATTTTGTCTTCAATAAACAGTACAATTTGGTACTCTTTTATTAAGTTAAATACCGATAGTGAAAGTCTCATCATTTTCAGAAGGATTTTCGCCAAAAAGGTGAAGAATCCTTCGCCCAATTAAGTGTAGTTTAGCAAATTATTAGTCTATGTTTTACCCTCCCTTACCAAACAAAGCAAAAGTATACTCATTCCTCAAAATGTTTTTCATCTCGAACAAAATATAAGTTAAAATGCACGAAAATAATGTTAAAATGTAAAAGAAGCAACTTGATTCAACAACTTTAATGCATACATTGTCAACTTGGATTCGAATTTGAAAGAACCTAAAATTCGACTTAGTATTTGTGACTTAAGTTGCTCAAAAAAGATTGAACAGTTTTTGTGTTAAATATAATTGGGTTTGTTGTTGATAATATATTAGCTGAAATTATAATTGGTGATTTGAATTGAGTTTGAATCAAATTTATTTGCATGTTCGACCTAAGAAGGCCTAACTTATTGAAAAATCGATTGAATTTTGAGTTTTATGCACAATATTTTCTCATAAATGATTTGCAAAGTCAGAACAAACCCACCCCATTGTGTATTGTAGGAACCACAAGTTACAATTATTATTTGCACATAATATAAAAAATAAAAATGGTGGAAAAGAAGACAATACATCAACTTTGATGAGGTTGGACCTATCTTGGCCCATAAATGATCACCATCAAAGGCTCTTATTGACAATCAAAAAAACTTATTCCTTAAGGAATTGACAACTAGCAAGAAATATATGATATAGTTGGAATCACTTGTTTTGATTCCCAAAAATATATGCACAAAACAATCATAGCTAACTTTATTTGCCCATTTCCTACTTCAAATCTCTCTATATTTTGCTGCCTTCACAAGCAAACTAGTTGCACCATCTCAACTAACTTAATTCTTCTCATGTGTTAAAAGATTCTTAATTATAGATAATTTCAATGTCTTAGTGTATGTACGTGTACTGAAATACTAAGAGTTAAATCGAAAATCAAATTAATATTTAATAAAATAAACTATACACTTAATAAATTTAATTGAATTAGATTCGGTTATGATTCACTTGTGTTTGATTTAACTATAATTACAAGTTATGTGATCTAGCAAAAAAAAAAAATTATGTGATAATCATACTAGTATCTTAATGTTGATCATTGTTATGAATGTATGGATTCAAAACTAAAATATGATAATCTAAAATTCATACAAAAATATTCTAATCTAAAATTCATACAAAAATATTCTATCATGTTATTAATTAGTCATTGGATGATTAGTAAATTTAGTTAAAATCATGTGAATTTGCTAAAGCAAGAAGTTAATTAGCTAGGGTTAAAAAGAAAATTTTCAATCATGAATTTCTTTAATTTTTACGAAACAAATAAAATAATAAAGTATCAACTCATATACATGCTCGTCAAAATTAGCAGAAAAACTAACTATTTTTAATTCCACGAACCCCCTTCTAGCCGATTTCCTAATATTCGAAAAATCATATCTACGTAAATTTAGTTTAGATACTTAATAATTGAGGGACTAAAATGATAATTAGTGTTAATCATATTTACGTTTTCTCCACCACCTAATTTTATCACCATTCCCACAAATTTTCCTTTCAAAACGAACAACACAACACATTCACTTCTCTTAATAAAAACCCCTCATTTCTCTTCTCCAACACATCAAAGGACCACAAAAATGGCCCCAAACCTCCTCACACTACCACTCCTCTTAACCATCCTCTCCGCCGCCGCCGCCGCGCATGCGCTTCCCGGGCAGCTTCCGAAGACCGGGCTCGACCCTTCGGTGATCGCCTCGCTGTCGACGTTTGTGTTCAAGAAAGATGGAGAGCCGATAGAGTGTGCGGTTTGTTTGAGCATGTTGGAGGATCAAGAAATGGCTATGGTGCTTCCAAACTGCAACCACACTTTCCATGTAGAGTGCGTGGGCAAGTGGCTCACCTCTCACTCTACTTGTCCTATTTGCCGGACGGAGGCGGAGCCGAGGGCGTCGCCGGAGGAGGCCAAGGAGGCTCCGGCCGCTGGAAGTGTGCCCACGGCTCCGCCTCTAGAGCGCGGGAACTCCATGTGCGTGGAGGGCCCTTCAGACGGTGGAGCTCAAGTTAACGGGTCAAGTTCGAGACTGAGTTCGTTCAGAAAGATGTTGAGTAGAGAAAAATCTTCGAGGAGACTCACGTTACATGAACAAGAAGATGATACTGATCGAGATTTGGAGAGACAATGACGTGGTTATTAGAGGTAAATTATGAGTGAACCTTTGTAAATTTTTGTTCAATTTATTTGTTACCAAATTATTTAGTTCATGTTACATACGAAAAAATACATAAATGTTTCAGACAACGATTACAAATTGAAGGATTTGTTGGATCATTGATTCAAGAAAGTTTCTTTTGTGTATATTTTCAAAGTGTTTGGTACTCAAGTTTATTTTTCTTGTGTTCATATAGACTTAGAAAATTTGGGTGTTTGGTAACCTATAATGGTTAGGGCTGAAATAGGGGAATAATTAATATAATATGTGTGTCCCATGTGAATTAGGCTCTAAGAAATTGACTAGATAATTTAAATTAATTATGGAAAAACAAAATAAATTCTGACATATTGCAGATCAAAATATGATCATAGACAATGAAGAGAGACAATAAGAATCAAATGGATTTGATTTCTTGAGGTCTAATCTATTGGGATAGTCGAGATATACCCAAATCTGGTTATCGTAAAAGTTAAATTGTTTAATTAGTATGGCCTTTTGAAAGACCATTGGTGTTAAAAGTGTGTTAAAAATAAAATACTTTGTAATTTTATTGTGTTCATGTTTGTATTAGAGAACCTAACATGTTTAATAATTGTGTCACTTTCGTGTTGGACCTCCAATACACGCACTCGTGCAACCAAATACTCAATGTGACATCCATGCATTATCAATAAGTCATGTTCTGATAGGCACGACAAGCCCAACGCACACACAATGTTAAATATGTTGAGTCGTATGGTAACTAATATGTTGAATAGTATCATATAAAACGTGTCGAGTAGTGTATAATCGAATGTATTTTGTACTTGCATTTTACTCGTCAAAAGAGTTGAAAAATTAGAGATTTGTGATTGGAAACATGAAAGAGCATGGGAAATTATTAGTCAAATCAAAAGCCATACATTGAAAGTTGTAGGTATCCATGGAACATGCCATATGCCAAGGTTCTAGTGTTGACTATTTTAACACACTTCAAAACCATTTGCATCTTCAAATCTAACCTAACCCAACTGTGTACAATAGTCAAATATTTTACTCAAAAGTTAGAGTTAATACATTAAAATCATAATATTAAAGTTCAATCAACTATTGAAACAAGTTTTTGAACCGTCACATTAGCAGACCGCACTCAAATGCCAAAAAATACTACATAGTTGAGATTCATGCCGCCATCTCATGCCCCTTGTGGGAGCGATGAGATTTCTAGGATACTCATATCTACCCTAACATTTTCTTAATTAGAATCTAATTCAACTATATTGCACGTCATGGGAGCCTCCAATACCTCTTTTGATATGAAATGAAGTGAACGAGTCATGACGTGAGCCTCCTACACAATACGTCACTTGGTGCCTTGGGCTTGCCTGAGTAATTAAATTGGGTTCCAGCTCTTCGGTACACTTTTGGCCTTAACCACCCCTTCAAGTATTCCGAGTGGAGTCACATTTATTAGGTAGGTAGCCCTCACCGATCATAGATGCGATTGATTGACATAACCCTATATGATATGAGACCGACTCATTTCCCGCTCGAGGTGGATTACAATGCTGATGTCCAGTACTTAGGCCATGTATTACTCTATCTCAGGTCCATTTGACAAAATTATAGCTCTAGATACAAACAACCACAAAAGTTTGTAAGATAAACAATTTATTAAGGTTGATGCACTTATTTCTATGCACCAGTTAGAATTTATTTGTGCATATTTCCCTACTTCACTCTCAAGTCTCAAGGCCACTTCAAGATTTTCTTCAGAAAATTAGGCTTTATTGACAATTTGATTCAGCCCTCTTTAGTCTTTATGACATAATGACTTTATATGGTAGTGTGGATTGTGGAAGGTGGAGTCAATGAGAAACAAATTAAAACATCTTTGGCTATGTCCCCTTTGAAGTAGGGATTTTAGCTGTGAGAACAGAGCTTTTCTTGGTTATCTTTTTCATTCCATTTCAAGAAAAAAAACAAAAGAAGTTAAATATTAACAATATGAAGCACTTAAGCAGAAGGCTAAACAAGAGATTAGTGCAATGGCATATTGTATCAAAGCTTATTGGGATCAATAATTTTCAAGCTTACCAGCTGTGTTTTGTTGTTTTATCCCCTACCTTTCTTCATTTTTGTATAGCTGTTTAACATGAGGAGCAACAATGTGCTTGCCTGAGTCATCTCTCCAGGTTTCAGGTCCTCCATTTGGATTACTTTTGGCTCTAAAGGTTTGAATCATCCACCACACTTTTGTGAGAATCCACATTTGCCAACTATATTCTCCCACAGCCCCACCCCTTTTCTCAGTTCCTGTGACTTAACCACAAAGTATAGGAAGCAATCTAAAAGTAGCAGCAAATTCTATTTTCCGATCACCCTTTTACATATACTGATATACACATTATGAAACATAAACATAACTTTGTTGCATATTACTTTGTAGCTCATAAATTCTTTTGCATTTGATTGATTTAGTCAAAAGGGTTACAGCTTACAAGAACCCCAAGTGGTATAAAAGCAGGATTTGGAGACAATGCACTACACTAACCTGATTTAAAAAATGCCTAATCCATGCCTCTTACAGGTGAACAAAAAGTCTTTGCTTTCAACTCTAGAGCTGAACTATATCCCTTGTCCACCTCGTGTAATTACAAGGAATAGATGACCTATAACTATCGGCAAAAACCATCTTCGATGAATTTCACTGCAGCCATTTAGATCGGCACTAGGACCCAAACCCACTACTGTTGCTGAACCAGATGAGCTGCCATTGTTCACTGCCACACTGCCCAGTAGAATTCACAAGTATCACACAATTTAGTAACTTTAGATTAAGAGCTTTTCCTCAATGCTGTCAAAAATGCTCTTTAATGCAAAGCTTAAGTACCTTGTGAATGTGGCTAACAAAGTGATCTTAGATCTTCAATGTGAAAAGAACACTACTAAACTGTATTACAAATGGGAAGTGTTTTAATGAATCAATGATCCTAGTATACTAACCTAAAGTGGCTTCAATGGCTTACCGCAAATCATCACCAATGCTAATTGCAAATCTAATTTATGTGAAGTGAAAGAGTAAAGATGTGTAGCTGAAATTGCAAGATGATTTCTAGAAAACTATGACATATATGGTTATTGCATTTCAGCTTTGTCCAATCAATAAGATAAGAAAAATCTCTATAGACCTCAACTTAGCTTAGAAATGATATATCTTTGTTGCAACAAGGCACAAGAGACACTTCAATTTTCATGATCTAACTTACCCAGAAATCAAGCAGACAGTTAATTTAGTTGAAGTTTCATTAAATTTCAAGTAGTTTTACCTGGATGGGAATTTGCACTTGTCATAACCTGAAACAAAAACAAGAATCAGACAAGATAAAAAATTGCTTCCAGATCCCAAAACCCAGCACAAATCTCAACAACACTCCAAAATCAAAATCCACCCAAAACCCAGATCAGATTGAAAGGGATTGGGACATACTTGGATCCAACGAAGTGAGAGCCGCCGCATTGTCAAAGTTGCAGCTATCATCAGTCATGCCATGGTTCATGTAGTAGTCGTTGAAGGCATAGGACGCCATTTTCTGGATGTCGCTCGAGTCGTAGCAAGCTCCGCCCTGCTGAATCGGACTGCAGTCGGCGCCGCCGGGGCCGCAAGCCCAACCCAGCGCGTTCTGCAGCGTGGTGTCGTCGGCGTTGTTCTTGGCCACGCACCAGAGCTGCAGTGTCCCGGAGCCGCCGACCTGGGCCCTGGAAGCGGGATCGCCGAGAGACGGCCGAGAAGAAGCTAGAGCGAGAAAGAGAAGAAAAGTGATGGAATTGAGTGGCATTTTGGTAGACCCGTCCGCGGAAGGAGAAATAAAAAAGAAATTGGGCAAATGGGTTTTAAAGATTGGTGTTTGGGGAGAGAGAAAGAGATGGAAAGTGATGGAATTTTGAGGTGGATTGTGATCCAGAAACTGTGAAAATTTGACCGTTGGAAGTCACGGGAAGGTGAAGAGAAGGCAGTGAAGTGGCCGTTTGGTAAATTGCTGTATTGTTTAGTTTTGGGCCGGTCCAAAAAGAAGTAGGTATTGCACTGAGATTTGGTAGGGAATAGAGGTGTAATTGAGCCGAATCAAGCTAAAATTGTCCGGACTTGATAACACTACATGACATAGAAATGAGCGGGATGAAAACGAAGATAATGTTCGGTAAAACAGAAACTGAAAGAAAGTGTAAAAATGTGAAATGACCAAGATGAATATTGTAAATGAAAAAAATTCACTTAGGCTATGCTGATATGAGAATGCGAATGAAATTCTTAATGATTTTGTGTGGAATAATATGAAAAATTACAATTTTGGATTGACTATATGTATATTGTGGGGTACAAAGGAATTTTGAGAATTTAGTAAAGATGGGAGACTAAGGGAGAGCTCGAGCTCATTCACTCCGTGCATGTCACGGGAAATAAAATTTGATGATAAATAATATTATTAATCTTTACGGGTTATATCGATCTTTACTTAAATAATTTATCACAAATTATTTTTCCATCAACCTTATGTGTATTTATTTAAATAGTACAGTATATTGAATGCTAGGATTAAATGAAACTTGAGTCCAGAAAATTTGAAAACCTACTTAAACCAAGCAGTTTTAAAAGAAAAAAAATCACATACTGTATCTTGCTATTAAGCCACATAAGCATAAAGCCAAAAATATATAATGATATGTTTCCAAATATATATATATAAAATACATACATGAATATCCGCTTTTCTTATATGAAGATGCCATAAACAAACATAATCCTACAAACGAAATATTTCCTTTGCCAAAAAAGAAGACATCCACGGAGTCCTCAACTATCATTATCTCCTACAATAATAATAAAAAAAACATTAACAGTAGTCAGTTGGTTAATGAATAAACTCATTAACAGTTACTCGTACGATTCATTATCAACAAACATAAGAACATCGCCCATCTAAACATGTAGATAGATAAGCCAATATTGTATCCATATGCTAGCTAGCTACACAGTTGTGTCCCATACAAATTTCTCAAATGCAAAACCTAATCTCCATAACCAAACAACAAGAACCATCTATATGAAATGCAAATGTAAAAGCAACAAGACACAGTAGAGGTCCTTACCTGCCGAAGCTTGTCAAATGATTGCACGTTGTTTTCCCTCCTTTGCATCTGTAAAAGAGATCATCATGAGCTCAAGATACCAACTAAATTGCTTTACTTGAAGTTTTATAAGTTTCATAATAATAAAATAATCACCATGGCAGTACTTACTCTTCTAGCATGGAGTCTATAGGCTTTCTCCCTTTGGCCGAAAGACATTGTTTGGGTTAGTGTCATTTACCGGTGGAGGAGCCTGCAAAGGTGGATAGAATACAGGCAGTGGTCATAATTAGTTTATTCGTGAATTGTAGTAAGAAAAAACAAATAAACATCCCATGCAGCTCATACAAGGGAAGATCAATTTGCATGCTCATAGACACATCAGAGACATGAAAAGCATGCATAAACCGTCGTGTTACTATATAAACAACCAGCAGATTACCTGATTGAAACAAGAGATTCATTAGTAGTCTACCTCGAATCCTAAAACAAGGGCAATCTATCAAACTTATGTAGGAAGAGTTTAGTATCGCCGCACTAAATTTTCTGGACTACTAAAGATGAACTCGTATGACAACATAGGAAATCAATTCAAAAATCTAACTGATCATCTACATAATGTTTCATCTATCCCTCAACTTAACTAGCCAACATAAAAGAGTAAATAGACAATGTTGAAGTAGGATGTTACACTTCATTTAAGCTCCATTTCTATGAGTAGCATTCAGGTGAAAGGAACTCAATTACATAAAAAACTATAAATGTTGGCCCTTTAGTAGTGTTGAAAGGAAGGTGGAAAAGAGTATAATGAGGTTTGGCTGCATGAAAAGCCGTTTCTCCTTGTTTAATTTTGGTTTTAGTTAATAGACCTATAGTTTCTAATAGCTCTTTTCAGGATATTCTTGGCATATTATATTCCCTTTTTTCGTTGGTTCTTATCTTGTATACTTCCTATGTACTAGAGTTACACAATTGCACCTCCAATTTTTGGGATATTAATGCTAACAACCTAGCTGTCATAATTCCAAGCCATATCCAGAAACTTACATAATAATATTTCTTCTGAGATTTTTTACACGAGATATATTTATATTCAATCATGTCCGTGTGTGATTAACAAGTCCAAATTTTATTCCTTAAGTGCCTGCTACAGCCTACATTAAGCATGCATGCATCTTAGAAGCCACCAACAGAATTCATTTACTTGGTTTCTAAATTCGGTACATATGCCGCATGCCTCTCTACACCCACTTTAGTGTATGTCAATCTATTCCCCAAATGTAGACATACATAGCATGCCTGTCATTTCACAGCTAGCCACCTCAAACACATGTTGCAAATGGAGTATCCTCGTTGGTTATAATATCATGAACAATCTATCTGTATAACTATATTCAAATCTAGTTAGCTCTTAGCAGTCCCTTAAAATATACAGCCATTCATTCCCAGACTATGTTACTCCTAAAACCCAAACAAGAACCCTGTGCTATGTGATAAAATAAAAGGATGAGAACATAGAAAGCAATATCATTGTCCTTACAATCACAGCATGATTTTAAAAGCATACCTTATCTTCCCAGTAATTATATACATAATGGAAGACTGCATATCTAATGGACTGAGCTTGCAAAGCCTATCAGAGAAAGGAAAAAAAGAAGGAATTAAGAATATATGTAGTACGATTTACTTCAACTGAGCAATGTTTCACACGACAAATACCAAAATGCATAGAGTTGAGTTATAAACAAGACCCAACATATGACTTTCCTTCAGATTGTTTTGTAAAATCCTTATTTTGGTTAGCCCAATAACACAGCTTAAAGAGAGAAAACAGCAAAACCAGATTGTGTTATAAAGTTTATTCTAATTGCTAATTCAGTTCAACATCTGTGCATACTTCAAGTCTATTACATTTCTTAACCCAAATTACATGGTAAGATTAAGAATCAAATGGTTATTTTCATGTGTGTCATTACATCCTATAGTCAATGGTTAGTGTCATTACATATTTTTCCTCTTCCTCCACTATATGAGTTCAGATTCAATTTATAGCTCAACTTTTAGAAAGAAAACAAAAAAAATACAAAAACTGTGTGGAAAACTAAACACTAGTTAGAAGCAATAGACTTAGAGCTATTATCCATTTCTTTCTCTCTTTGATAATAGCAAAACCTACCTACTAGGACCAACTTAATGAACACCAATGAACTAAAGAGAATTGTAACTGATGGTCACAGAAAGTTATAATCAACCACAACTAGTATCAAAATAGCAGAATACACCCACTTGCCCAATTTAAGCAAAGCTTTCACCTCAATAGCAGCATCAATTTGCAAAAGTACAGGAATTGGTGAGTTTAGCAACAATATCGATATCACCCAAATTGAAACATTGAATGAGTAATTGAAATACTTACCAGCTACCCAAATTAAAACTACTCCAATACCAATATTCTACTCACATTTTAAGTTCTAGTCACTCAAGATTTTCATTATCAGTAAACTTTTGTACCATGCAAAACTTAATCTATCATGAGTTCGAGCACCCAAATAGAAACATTGAAGGAGTAAATAAATCATAATTGAAACACCTACAATTACCATTCTACTCCCCAAAAAACAAAATTAAATTCCAGTCACTCAAGATCATACCTCACACTAGTGGTTTACCCTCTTTGCTAGCACACTTGCAGTTTTTGCCCCAGTGCCTGCTTTTTCCTGGAATTTGAGACCATAAGAAACACTTCCATGCGTTGAAAATAAAATACAAACAGAAAATTCTACAAATCAGTGTTTTTTATAAAGCTAACGAGCACCTAAGTACCACCAATTCTCGAATCTGAGCCATCTGCTTTCTAACTCCACCAACATCATCATAACCAACCTCATCTAATCTATCTTCGTCCTCCCTTCTCACGGGCTCTCCTTCACAAAATATCTCAGTGTCAGGGGAAACAACACAATACTCAGAAGGGTCAGTCTCAATAACCTTAAATTCCACGCTTCTCATTCCTCCTCTTACAAGGAAGAGATCACCCTTCCTCACTGGGCGGTAAGCCTCTAAGAAATATGCTGCACATAAAATGTCAGGAAGTATGAGCATCAGGATGAACTGGATACAATCAACACACTAGGGGTTAACCAGAAAATCATAAAATTAACAACAGAAGCCTAAGCAAAATTGGCACACACGGCATTTCAAACAAAATAACATAGCAGCATTGTAAACTTATGCTTGTCAATTCCATAAATTTTAAAAAACTTACATTGGCTATATGTGTGCATATCATGTTGAATATATATGCTACATAAAAGTTGCCACAAAGCACCATCAAGGACTAAGGAAATAACTCAACATAAACACATAAAGCATGTATGAAGAGCAATCAGTAATTCAGGAACATATTTCACCATAGCACCTTAAATAGGGAAGGATCCCGTTTCACTGTTGAACAATCCCACCAATGTTAAACTAAAGGTGAAATTTAGAAATTTTCACAAGTCCAAAATTGAAAACATATTGTGTGTCAGTGTCACCAATATTGATGGGGTTGTTCACGGGTTGCAGCTTTGTATTGATGCTTCTCTTTGTATGCTGTGTAATAAAAGTTGAGAGGGAGAGAAGGAAAATGACGACATAAATTGTGTTAAAAAATAAGGATCAGCCTCCCTCACATGCAACAACTTTGCTAAAACAAAAATTTGAGTTAAAATGAATTATGGACCAGAAAGACAATTGAAGTATCACACAATTTAGTTAATTCTAGTTTTAATAGCTTTCCCAAAATCTTGTAAAAAATGATCTTTCGAATGCAATGCATAAGAACCTTGTGAATGTGGCTAACAAAGTGATCTTCTTCGATAAAAAAGAATACTACTAAATTATAATACAAAAGGGAAGTGTTTCACTGAATCAATGATACTAGTATACTAACAATGGCGATACCATAAATTATTTATAAAAAATCCAATTTACCATCACAATTGCTAATTGCAAATCTAATTTATGTGTAATCAAAGAATTAAGTTTCCAAATCTGTGGGCACTACAAAGATGTATAGCTTTAGTTGTAAGATGATATAACGAAAACTATGACATATGGTTATTACATTTCAGCTTTGTCCAAACAATCCAACAAGAAAAATCTCTATAGACCTCAGCTTAGTAACAAGACTAACAGCAAAGAAATGATATTTCTTTATTGTATGTAGACACTAGAAACACTTCAATTTTCATGATCTAACTAACCCAGAAATCAAGCAGACAATTGATTTAGTTGCACTTTTATGAAATTTCTAGTAGTTTACCTGGATGGGAATTTGCACTTGTCATAACCTGAAGCAAAAACAAGAATCAAACAAGAAAAAATTGCTTCCAGATCTCAAACCCAACACAATGTCAACAACACTTGAAATTCAAAATCTATCCAAAACTCAGATCGGATTTAAAGGGATTGTAACATACTTGGATACAAGGTAGTGAGAGCCGCATCATTGTCAAAGCTGCAGCTGTCATCAGTCATGCCATGGTTCATGTAGTAGTCGCAGTCGTAGCAAGCTCCGCCCTGCTGAATTGGACTGCAGTCGGGGCCGCACGCCAAACCCAGCGGGTTCTGCAGCGTGGTGTCGTCGGCGTTGTTCTTCACCACGCACTTGAGCTGCAGCGTCCCGAAGCCGCCGTCCTGGTGAGAAAGAGAAGAATAGTGATGGAATTGAGAGGCATTTTGGTAAACCCGTCCATGGAAGGAGAAATGAAAAAAGAAATTGGGCAAATGGGTTTCAGAGAATGGTGTTTGGGGAGAGAAATAGATTAGAAAGTTGTGGAATTTTGAGGTGGGTTGGGGGCAGAAGTGGGAGTGTGAAAATGTCAACCGGTGAAGAGAGGGCAGTGATGTTGAAGTGTAGTGGCCGTTTGTCCGTTGCTGAGTATTTTCATGGTTTGGTCATTTGGTGTGTGAATCTCATCTTTTCTTTGATCGAACACTCAAATATTTTTGTTTTACAACACTTATTTAAATGGTAGAGATACTTTAAGTATATATATGGTAAAAGATATCAACCGGTTATTATAAATAGTGTCCAATTGTTAAGTTATTGATGCAACTAAAAAATAATATAAATATTTCCAACGAATTACGACATGACACTTGGCTCCCGAGAGCCACGTCACAGAGCTTTCAACTTCAGGATCACATGAGGCCATACGCTCAAAATGTCCGACTAAGAAAAGACTTGCCCTAGAGACCGCCGACAACACTGATAGTCATTGTGCGCGCACAACGCTAATAGTCGCGCTCGAGACCGTCAACGGCGCTCAATGTTATCTCCTATTTTGTTGTGTTTACTCTTGCAGGTCATAGACGAACCTTGACATTAGATGGAAGAGATCAAGACTTTGAGAATTTTATATGTAGAAAAATATTTCTTAACACATGAACGTACGACGACATAAATCTAGTGTGCCGCGTTGACAAATAAAAAACAAATGAGTCAACTATAATCTAGTTTTATTCTTTGATAATACAAATATGAGCCAAATTTTTGTTTTGGCTCACTCACACAAAAAGACAAACATGACACTATTAGATTTCATTCACATTTCAAAAAAAAATTGTGGGAGTGGAAAGAGTTGTTAAACCTAGGGTTGAGCTAAACCGTTTGTGAACCGTTAAACCGCTTAAACCATCCGCCAAAATAACTGCCACAAATCGCCCCGTTTAAACTGGTTTAATTACCGGCCGGGACGGAGCTAAACCGCCAGACATTCAA
>JAYMTA010000727.1:0-24859 GCA_036897625.1 Pelargonium cotyledonis
GGCTCACGTGCCTCTCTAGCCCTAATTCCCAATTGCTAACCCTAGTTCCCAATTTATGTCTTCAATTGTGACTTTAACCCTTGACCGATTTTTTATACCGAATCAACAAGCAATCGAAAATTCACAAGAAAATGAAAATAAAGTAAAAGAAAAAGGTAAAGAGAAAATTAGCCCAAAGCAACCTCACCTTAATTCTCATTGCACAATGAAACCGATCACTGTTAAGTTTCGCAACTTGGTCAATGAGCTTTGCCATAGCTGTATCCAGGTCATCCTGCTGGTTAATAGACTCCAGTTTCCTTCTCTTTTGATCTAAACATACCCCAAAATAACTATTATTCAGCAAGAAGAGGATGAACTATATGACTTTCTATAAGAACTATGCTATACTAATACATACCGACACGATTTTCCATTTCCCGTCGTTTTTTTTTCTCAAAGAGTCCCTTGGCGATAATCTCTTCCTAAAAATATAATGTGAATGACTTTTGTAAGAGTAGTAAAAACATATACATATCATTCTGTTATATGGAGTCAAGTTGTACAACTATGTATGAATACTATCAATTTTGGTTAATATGTTATTTACATAATAAAAGGATGCTTACTTTTCCCACTTGTCACAGGGAATTCAAACTATCTAATGAGATAGGCCTATGCAAAGATAAGTGGATAAGATAAAAACACATTGCAATCATTCCAGCATACCCGTTGTTTATGCAGTTTAGCTGCTTCATCTTCTAATTGTCTTTGCTCAATTTGAAGTATTCTGAAATTATCTTCTAAACCAGCAACAGTTTCTTCGAGCTCCATTTTCCAGGACCTCAGCCTTTCAATTTCCCCAACATCCGAACCTGAGAAGTGAAAAACAATGTGGCCATTTCAGTTACAACACGGTTCTGAGATGCATGCTGATGTGCATAAGAGTTTGAATAAACATACTATAAGATATAAGACACGAACGATCCACCGCTTCCACACTTGCTGAAATATGACCACCATATCTAGAGGTAGACCATCGATAATGATTTTCTGGTGTCCAAAAATCTGAAATCCCGAGTCTTGAAACCTCATCAGCTTTCCGATCAGTTTCCTTCGATCCAATATACTGAAATGAAGTATATATGAATTAAAAATAGGTTGTAAAGGCCAAAAAATTTCAAGGACCACTTCATCTAACTTCCAAACCTCATGCAGTTGCCAAATAGTAGACAACCTAATGGAATATTATAAATCAGTACAAGAAGCTAGGGAAGCATACAGAATGATCCAGACCAAACTGGCTAGTTAAAACCTCCTTCACAGCATTTGGAGAATCGAAAACTTGGTCCAGCCTTGAATAGATGCCAAGGACACGCATCTGTTGAATTAAATAATTAAGATGAGTCCAAGTCAATTTAATGCATACACAATTTTGTAAAATAAGAAGATAAGACACAGCATGAGAAGTAGAGTTGTATATAATTGTTCAGTGTAAGTATGCATTAAGAAAAAATATAGTTTGGAAGTAAAAAAGTTAGCACCATTAAATTCTGTATCAAGGGAATGTTTCTGTTGGGTTTGGGAAGGGTGTGTTCTTTACCCGCTGTAAGTTAAAGCATTAAAGAAGCAATCATCTCACTTTACCATATTAGACAGGCTGATCTTAGAAAATCTATGAGGGATATTTGTGGGCACAATCCAAATTTGAAATATCGAATTATCTATAAGGATATTTTTATCTTTAAAACATCAAAAGGTCATCAATGATCAATAGTTAAAAAATATATATTAAAAAATATCTGCTCTATTTAAGTACAAAACATCAGGGTTTATTGGAAAGTAAAAGGTCAACAGAGACATGCTATCTCGGTACACTCAGTGTAGCTCCACCACAGAAAAGTTCAAATACGAGATCCAATTACAAATGACATGAGATATACCTCCTCGGAAACTTGAAAGGGCTCCCTATGGTGTTGATCCACATTACCCGAATAATTTAAAATCGGAACATCATATGCCTTTAAGTTTCTGACCAAAAGGTCGCGATCACGAGAATCTTGAGTGATGAAGGACTGCAACTCAAGTAAGAATATAATCAGCAACATAATAGATAGAATGTCGCTATCCATTAAAAAAAAATAATAGTACATATGCTGAAGATAGATATTACTTCTAGAGTAGCATATTGGTATAGAGTCATCCTACAAATATGGACCCAATGCTTTTTCAGGTTTTGTTAATTGTCAACTTTCTAATGTCACTCTTAACATTCTACAGAATTTCTTCTCCCATTTCCTCCTCTGTACTTCTAAAATAGCTAAAGCCTTTATAGAGTTATGGTACATAAATACATAAGCCTGTATACAAACAAAACAAGTATATGCAAAACCAAAGATAGCAACAATGTTCCAGAATGCATCCCAGCTGACTCGGAAAAACTAAAGAAAACAATATATAGAAAATACCTTCCAGATGTAATATGGAATATGACCTTCTAAATAGTCTGCATGAAGTTTATCAGAGACCTTAACCTGGATTTGCACATCCATAAAAGTTTAAATGAAGTGGAATACATATAACTGATTGAAATAGTATCAATTCTAATATCCGTACCTCAAGCAAAACTGGACCATACACCTCCTTATTGAACTCATGACGATGTTCTTGTACGACACGATATGCCTCAAAGATCCTTTCAGCCCCAGAATTGCGCAATGCCTGTAGAAGTTTAGTATTTGTATTCTCCATATCTTTCAACCTGCAGTGGACATATTAAATATAACTACTCAAAATCACCATCTATTCATATCTGAAACAATACAGTAGGCAGCATCTTGATCATAATTAAAACTTAACCTGTCTAGGCATTGTCTTAGAGCTCCTTTTTTTTGAGCTAAAAGTTTCTCCTTCTCTGACTTCAAAAATCTTTTTTGATTTGCAGCAGCTTCTACCTCCAGAATTTGAGTACCCAATAATTCCTGGTAAGAACACATCAAAGAGGATGAGATTATCAACAATATCAAAAGATATTATAACATATACAAAATCAACATAATGTTCATTAATAAAGATGGATAAAAGGCTTAACAGCTATGATAGCAGGCACAGGCAATATCATCATGCTTTAACAGACTGAAAAAAATATAAAATGACAGAGATAATAACACAGCAGTATAAGTGCATGTTTACATGAACTATGAAGCAATGAATCTTCGTCCGTCAAACACGGACACTTAATCCTATTTTATCATTTTAAATAAATAAGATTTCAATGATTTAGCTTGTATGTTTAATTTGAACCTGTGTTGTTAATGACGTGTAGTGACTAACGAATTAGCATGTTGAAAATGGAGTTGACCGTAATTGTTTTTAGTTTTTAAGGAAGACAATCCAAATTTAAATTTGACAAGTTTCTTGTTAAAATTAACTAATTATTAGAAACTACAATTTTATATAATTTAGTCATAAGAAAAATATTTTAATTTAAAAAATTAAGTATCTTGACATTTCATGTCCTATGTTTAGTTTTGTTCACTTTTAAAAAAAAAATGAGAATAATGGTTCATATCATGTCTCGCGTTTGTGTTCTTGTTCGTGTCCAAGTTGATGCTTCATAGTGCATGAACATTATTGTGATTGTTGTGCAAAAGAGTGATAAAGATAGCAACATAATCATGAATTGTTAAGTTTAATGACAAGAATACATGACATCTTAACAACACTTTGTTGAGTGTTTAATGTGAACGTCATCCTATTGCCTGAGCTTCCTAAGTTTCAAATGGACAAGAGCCTAAGCAATCACAAGAACAAGTTCGGAAATTGGAACCATATTTTCTGAAGGCACCATGTTACTATCCGAACACAGACCACAACTGGAAGAAATTAACAATTTGAGCAGAAAACAACTTACAATCTCTTCCTTGGGAGGTTCATAAGGAGGTAGGTTTTCTAAGTCCAGTTCTGCAGCAACAAGATCTTCCTTAGCCTTTAAGATTCTTTGTTGGCGTGATTCCTCTTGCCTCCTTAATTCACTCATTTCTTTGTATTTTTCTCGTACTTGCACCCCCTATACGTATGCACTCAGCATTGAAAAGCAGCAGAACAAATTCAACCATCTGTGTGTAATGGAAAACCAAATGCACAACAAGACAAACACTCGAAAAGAACAATATACCAAAATATTTTCATTCTCAAGAAGTTCCATGCGCTTCTTGGCATTGTCATTGATGATACCATAGAGTTTTTTACATTTAGCATCCAGCACTGTTTTCTCCTGCTTTTGTTTCCTGCAACCAATTTTACAATGGTAATTAGCCCAAGAGAACCCCTTGAAAATTCAGAGCAAATACCAATACAACAGACACCATCTAAACTTGGTATAAGTTGCTAACTGTTACCCACAACCAAACCAGACAACTTTCTATAACCATATTTTCTTAACACTACAATGAGATTACAGTTCCCCTTGCATGCCTGTGCATGCATGAAGAATAATAGTATAATACATTGCAAAGTAGCCATACAATACTTGAAACCAGTTTTCTTTCGTTAAAACAAACTAAACTTGTGGATGTGGCAATCCCCAATCTTAGAAGCAAAATATTCCCATCGGACAGCTTGTGTACAAGAGCAAACAATGACAAGATTAAATATAACAAGAAATTTGATTCACAGATGCAGTGCTGAAACTAATAATCTACTACAATTAAATCTGCCTAACATAGACACATGAAAATCTTAGTTCTATGGCCAATATAATTAGGAGGATGAAAAGGCAAAATATTAGATGCATACTCGATAGGTTCACTAAGACTATTTAAAGTTTTGGCAGCTTCATCTAATTTCTTCTTTGCATCTCGATGCCGCTCTTGGGCTTCCATATATTTAGCCTTCTTTAAATCATACTTCAGCCAAGGCAATTTCTTCTTCATGGATTCAACCTAGAAATTACATTGTATAGACCTATAGTTAGTCATGATGACAGATAGAATAATTATGAAGTTAAACTAATATACAAACCTTAGCAAGATATTCTTCTCGTTGTCGTAGTCGCTCAACATCTTTCTCAAGCTCGGCATTGAGTGCCTTCATTTGATTCAAAGACTGACCCTTCTGCTCAACTGCCTAAACCAGTGAACGCAAAGTTCCTAAAAGGATAGTATAAAGCTTTGAAAACTAATTGACACGGTTAAAGGAAAAGATTAGGTTTAACTTACTGTCCTAATCCTTTTCAGTTCACTACTTTTTTCAACAAGAGCCTGATGTTGCAATGGCAGTTGAGGATCTCCAACAGCCTTCTCAGTTTCTTCCAAAAGTTGAACTGGAGTTAACTTGGCAAACTCGCAAACCCTGTCTTGTGGTAGAAACTACCTCAAATGCAACGATAAATAAATGAAAATCATGATTAGTCCCAAAACATGCAGTATACTACAGTACATGTATTCTTAAAATTCATGTAAATCAATAGGTAGCTGGAAATGCATTATGAAGAACGTAGTACTCCTAGCCATCTTTACCTCATAAATACCAAAAATATTATTACAGCTCACCAGTATTCTCTACAGCTTTTAAACAATGGGGCTAGAGCTAATGCACTAAAACGAAACAATGCTGGCTAAAAAATAGAACTTGTTTGGTTAAATTAGCAAGTTACAACCAAACTGGACTGGACCTCTGATAACCCAAAGGAAATGATGCAAGCATGGCACAAGAGCCATGTTGGATATAACATACTGAAAACCAGCATTTGGATAAAGGGCATCTTTATAGTCTTAAAATTTCAAAACATCTTCAAAATGTTCTTTCTTCCGTTTTTTCACAGCCAAAACAAGACTATAAATTGACAGTTTACATCTTGCAGTCTACTAGACTGAACTGGCATTTCATAAACCACATCATTGCCATGGACCCTGTAAAATAAATGCATACATATACCAAGAATCACACCTGCAAGTAGAACATAACACAAATGCATACAAAAAAAATATATATACATCCAATCGTCAGTTTTCAGGTAACTCACTTGAGTCAAATTGTTGACCTGGATGTTGAACCTTTGAATGATTTCTATTACATCTTTTTTGGCCGCCACTTTGCCTGAAACGAACATATCATACATAAATTATAGCTAAATGGCACACCAACTGAAAAGATGTTTACAGGAAAACAAAGACCCAAAATTATCAATTGAGAGCAATAACAAAAGAGTACTATTAGAAATGAAAGAGCAATAAAATTGACTGCCAACCAACAGCCAAAGCAACATCATTATTTCAGTGAAATCAAAGGACTGAATTTATGATTCATAAGATCCTTCTTCATGAGATTTTTTTATAGGAAAATAATAATATATAGGACTCAATTCCTAGGATATCTCAATTACTGTAATTTTATTTCTTAGTTGATTTTGCACTCATTCAATGTAACCAAGATTTATCAAGTATCTCACCCTTTAACAACCATTCAGACCTGTTACGTGTATCAATTTTACGTGTGATGGTAATCTGGTCATCCTTACTGTCCCCTCTCAAAGAAATGTTAATATAACCGGACTCCTCTCCACGCTTTACATATGCTCCAATACTAGAAGCTCTCCCAAGTAGCTGCACAGAACACAACACTCATCTTTACATAATCGAAATGACCATAATTATTACGATTATCAATGAAACTAGACTAACCTGAGGCTCGCCGCCAAGACCAAGTGCAATGGCGCATACAATGGAGCTCTTACCGGACCCATTAGGTCCAATTACAAGGTTCAGGCGTGACCCTGGAGTTGATTCCACGTGCTCGAATGTCATAAAGTTATGTAGCTCAATCTTGGTTATATTACCAGGCATATAATCATCATCCCCTCTGCAAGAGATAATCAAGAATAACATTCAACAATGTCATGTCACTTTCAAATGTATTAGAGGTAGCTAGGTAGATCAACTAGGTTTTGTATTTGCATAATGCAGACTTATAGAAACCTTTGACTGCCTCAGTTTTCAAAATAAAGCCAAGTTAAATATCTAAATGTTTTTACCCTTATCCAGCTTTTAATAAAAAGCAAATTAAAAGGGCGGAGAAATACAAACTTCTACCGCTTTGTCAAGTAATGATTATAAAGAAACAAAATTGAAAGAATGCCTAGTGCATACCAAATGAAGTTTTTGTAAGGCATTGAAGTATGAATTAGTAGTTGAAAGTACAAAATGCACGTAACAAAAGGAACATTATTTCAGGCGTTATGCTCACATCATGTTGCATCCAAACAGTAACAACGGAAACAATGAAGTGTACTAGAAATAAAATTCAACGCAATCAAAAGAAGGATTAGGTCTAAGAAACAGCCTAAAAGAACAAATAATCTACATTTTAATTTAACTTTATGAGTTTAACATTCTCTGCCACAAAAACAGATTAAAAAAGCATTGAAGGTTAAAGCAATGGTAATAGCACATAACTTATAAGCATGGTAAAGAATCTAAGTCTATATATTTATATTTTTGTGGCTTAGGTCAAGCCAACTCATTTATAACATGACAAATCATTATAATTCACTCATACCCACATGGCTAAATTTCGTATATGTGTTATTCTAACCAGGTGTTTAAATCTAATTAGTGGATCATTTTAAGACAAAAACCTCTTGGCCTAAATTTATGACTCTCAAAACATAATTCCTAATTTAAATTACATATAAATGCAAGAAAACTCCAGGTCTTTATAGCATATTAATCCCAATGAGCACAAAAATGGTAGATTTATCAATTTCCTCGTGTCTCCACTGACATTACACAGGAATAAACATGTCGATTTTCTTGCTTCTTCTCTGCAATTCCTCAGCAACCAAACATATATATAGAAGCACTAATCAAAGCAATAACGAAACCCCATTTCCAAACATAAAAAACAAATGAATAGCCAACAAAACTAGCAAAGAAATCAAGAGCAAGCAGTGTACCCTAGGTATAAAACACACCTCTCCGGTTAGTAGAATGCATATGAGCACTGACCTGACTAATTTGCGGCGCTTCACGCGAGGCGCCTCCATGGTGGAATTGCTCGTGTTCTTCGCAATTTGGTCTATAGAAACCTGTGAATCGCAAAGAGATTTTGATCTCTGTACATGAAATTGGGAGATTGAAAGCTAGGGTTTCTCAGAGTGAGCTTAGGGAAAGAGTGCACCACTCTTGAGTGACGTGTTGACTCGGACAGCCCATATAGATTGGGAATGTTCGTTGAGCGCGCTATCCACCCGTTTATATAGGTAGACAATCCAACCCGTTCGCTGCGAGTGTGAGTATTGCACCCTCATGAATTACTTATGAGTTTTGTATTTTGAAAAAATGAATAGCGGGTTGGTGTAGTTTGGCAGGTTATGTGTATCCACTCAATACATATGAACAAGCCTTATTAAAAATTTGATTGAATTGATATTTTTTTATTAATGAAAATTAACAACATATACATCATATGAGTACGAGTAACCCACTAATCCAAAATTGTTCAAGGGCAATTTTTTTATACTAAAAATGGATAATTTAACTTAGTAAAATGAATTAGTAAAGTGGTTCAAACCCAACTATGTCTCTTAGAATTTTATTTAGATGGGTGGGCGGGTCACCCGTGGGTTGGTCTTTGTGGTCTTATGCCCCGCCCATTGGACATGTGGGTTGGGTTAGACAAGACTAGAGATAGAAAGGGGTTTCAGCTTGGACAATTTTTTTGTCAGTGCAAATCCATTTTGGGTGACTAGTGCGACCAGTTATCAGTTTTTCTAGCACTCCGATAGATACATGCGACTCGGTGAGTTTATGACCCATCTACATAGCATAAGTGGACCCACGATTTGAGTCAGACAGTATTGTAGAAGTGGTATCATATATTCGTACTCACTTTACTTCTACTTGCTTCAAAGCTTGTGCTCCCGTTATTTTTAGGAGATTTTTCTCATCTCGGTTTTCACCGTGTTTGAATATTTATATTCACCATTTCTTGTTAACTATCTGATTTTCAAACATTTAATTATTAATAATCTTAAATTTAGATTATATTATTTTAAAATACATCAAAGATTTCTTTTAAAAAAATAAATCATGGATAAGACTAGTTGATTATGAATCAAAAGAACACATAAATGGGTACTGTAGCATGAGTTATTATCGTACACGTCTCATTGTTAGGTTTTCATGTCTGAAATATTTCGGAGATGAACTACACGAGAATACTTCGACTTCAGTACTTAATTAACGTTTGCACACTATAGTAGAGCACATCATTAATCAAAACTTAGGGCGTGAACCTTGAATTTCTCCTCTTACGCGAGAAAGAGCATATCTACAATTGTAAAAACAAAGGTCTACCTAAATGGATTATTTAGACAATTAAGAGGCTAGGAACCAATAAGCTACACAAATGAATCTCAAATTGAAAAGAAAAAAGGTTCATACCTCATAGTTTAATGGAGTATTTATATTCACAAAAATAAGATGGAGAGAGTGATGTCACATTATGAACGAGTGTTGATAATGAAAAGTGAAATTTCATTATGTCATACTTGTGTCACAATGATTTTATAAGTTTGACAATAGGACTACTTTAAATAATGATATCACTATGACATAGTGACTAGAGCCATAATGACCTTGAGGTAGTGTTTTAGGAGAAGCCCTCAAAAAGCCAATTTTAAGTGGTTGTCAGGCGCGTTTCATGTAGTTACCAACAAAGCATAATACAACGGTCAACAAGATTAACAATTAGGCGTACATTGATTAGAGTGAGTTCAAAGGTTCCACGATTTGGTGACCCGGGTGGTCCAATTTTCATGAAAATGTTTGAAACGATGTAGGATATAGACACGGAGATCCCATGAAGAGTTTACGAAGCGAGGGGCTCATGATCGAATTTTGGTGGCTTAAATTAGGATTGGTGTGTATGAGATGTTAAAGACTCGGTGCTCTTCGAGTCATAGGTGAGATTGCTCGTTGACGAGTTGAAGTATATGACTCGATTGATTTAATGAGCATACATTTTTTTATCGAAGCGAAATAACTTTCATTTCATGGGGGACAAAGCTTATACCGGTACAAATAGCAAAACCGAACTAAAACGGAAAAAAGTCTAACTAAGAAACAAAAAAATAGAAAAAACAAAAAAAAACGACCCTATAAACCATACATCACCAAACGGTAAATCCCTGTAGCTGAGCAGGGGCCTCGGAGTAACTTTAGCCCAAACATGACACCAAAGATGACCCGGACCATTCAAAAACATAAGTCGATGACGTACAATGATTCGGATCCCACGTCACCAACTCACCTGGCTGCCCTACGTCATCAGCCTCGGCATATGTGCCAAAGCCGACTCTTTTCACGACGGACCCGGAGTCCTCGAACCATCCCCACCGCGAGAATCACTGCCCTCGCCGCTCAATACCCATGATCCTGCAATGTCAGCCTCCCCAACCCTCATCTGATGGAAGAGGCGATAACCACCACCTGAATCACAACACCGGTTTCTCTATATCGTAGCAACCTTTCAAGACTCCGAACCCCCGTCACTGGCCAGTTGATTCGCCGTGCACCTCCTGACCTTCGCCGCCAACCGACTTCTAGCATGGCCCTAACCGCACACTGATGCCCCCATCTCGCTGGATTCTAGCTTCGCGCCGCTCAGACGAAGGTTTCGCCGTCACTAACCCAGCGTGTCCCGCCGATCTAGGGTAGCCCCAAAGCCCTTTTCCCAGAACTGTCACCGCCCGGCCTCCACAAATCGCTCGCTCTACCACAAATAAGCCCCTCCCTTGACGCCGGAGATCACCTCACCAACTCGCCGATCACAACCACACCAAAAATAGCCGCCGCTCAACCCTACCTCTAGGGTATCTCTCGCCAGAGTCAGACCTCATTTTTTTACTTTTGTATAATTTTATTTGCTTATAGCTGTTAGTACCATGTTCAATCCATTTCTCGTGATTTAATGAGCATACTTAACAACGCCGTCTTGAGTTTTTAAGAGGGAAAAAGAAAACTGTACAATTTTCAAAAAAATAAATACTCCGTCTGTTTAGAAATGAGTGTCTTGTTTGTATAAATTTTTTATTTTAAAATGAGTATCTTATTTCTATTTTTATGTTATTTTATTATTGTTCTTTCCATATTACCCTTAGTAAATCTGCACATGTGTGCACATAGGGTATACATAAAAAAAGTGAGAATTATATTAAAAACACATTAAATTATTTTATAGTTCTTAATTATTGTAAAATATAAAAATAAAACACTCATTTTGGCACGTTCGTGAGTAACATAAAATATACTATTAGCCTTGATATCTTAATGTACGAAATTGAATTATAAAAATATAAAATAAAAACAGACCAGGACAGCGCTCCATAAATATCTTCAATCCTCCAACGTCCTTGGCTAATCTCAGCCTCACTCGCTCACTTCACTTCTCTTCACCAAATCCAAGATAATTTTCTACCTTTCTCTCTACCCACAATTTTGATGGCCATAGCCACCGTGTGCACTTCTTGTCCGACCTGCTCTCCCACTCTCCCTACAATCCCTCTCCCATTGCTCAAGACCCACCAGCCCCTCCAGTCAATACCCTTCAAATTTGACCTCAATTTGGTCTCCAGTGACGTATTAACCATTGCACCGACGGCCGAGGCGGTGTCTACTGCGAGCCCCTCCCTGGAGGCCGCCAGAGACGCCGCCATGGCCGGCGAGAATGAGGTGAAGTGGAATTGGACATGTGGGCTGGAGGCGAGGAGGAAGAGGAGGAGGAAAAGGAGAAGAGGGTTGGAGGGAAGGGAAAATGGGGAGGTTGTGGAGGTGCCATTGATTCTGTCTGTAAAGCCTGGCCGTTTCACTCGAAAACAGGAGGCTGAGCTGTGTATGATGATCCAGGTGTGTTTTGCTTCTCTCAATGTCCTTCATGAGCTGAGTGGGTGTTTATGTTATTGGGTACTATCTGAATCCACCATTGTTAATGTGCATGTGTCAAATTGGCTCAAATTTGTTATTTTTATTTTTTAGATTCTATATAAGCTGTTAGTTCTTTTGTATTTAACCTTCAAGTTACTCAACCAGAAAAGAAATAAAGAATGCAACACAATTGTAATATCTACGTTCATCCATTATATGAATTGATTCTTGAACTGATGCATATTCATCTCCATTTATTGATTGTTCTTGTTATGAACACATATGTATCCTTACACATCATTGTATTTGTTGGAGACCTTCTTTATTCCCTCTGTTACCTTTAGATTCATCTGTTCTAGTTCATCAAAAAATTTAGGTAACAAATCCATGGTAATTATAATGGTTTTCTTCTTCCCTAAAATCTTTGGATCATGAAGTTTATTTAGTTGTTTGTATGTATTTTTTTAAAAGAAAAAAAAATGTACACTTCGATTTATCAAGGTGTGTGTAATGTGTATATCTGATTAGTTTTTACTTGAATAATGCAATTTAAGATTTCTGTAAAACATTTCGTCGTTCACATTTTTTTATTATAGTGATCAACGAGATATTGTACTTGAATTATATATTCTGTACGTAGGAAGGAGCAAGGTTAGAAGTGGAAAGAAGGAGAATGGCAGAAGCTTGTATGCATGAGCCAAGCTTGAAACAGTTGGCCAGTGCTACGGGAATGAGCATGCGAAGAATTGATAATATTTTGTGTAACGCAAGAAAATCCAAAGAGATAATCATCCGAGCGTATAGGGGACTTGTTAGCTCAATTGCCACTAGCTATCAAGGAAGAGGATTAAGCCTCCCAGAGCTCATTCAGGTCCATACATCATATTCTTTTCAGTTGTGCCTCTTAAACTGTGCTAATGAAACATCTCCTTTTTTTCAGGAAGGGAGCATGGGGCTTCTTCGAGGAGCTGCGAAGTACGACCCCAAGAGAGGTTGTAAGCTATCAACATATGCTTATTGGTGGATTAGACAAGCAATCACTAGATCCTTAGCAAACCAGTCAAGACTAATCAGATTACCAGTAAGTCATTGTTTTCATCATCAATTTGTTTTTTTTTTTTAAATTTAAAATAATCTTCCTAGGTTGTGCCTTTGCTGTGTGAAATATTCTAAATTTTGATGTAGAGTCACCATCTTTGACCAAAAGTAAATCTGAGTTTCATTTGTTTATAATGTAAGCTAAATAATAATGTCATTACTCATTAGTATTTTGAAATTTTCTTCCCTACTTAAGAGTGAAGACATTGTTTTTAGTGCTCTTGTGCAATTATAAGGTTGTTGCCTTGTGACCAAGAGATCACAGTTTTAAGTCAGGGAAACAACATTTGCAAATCAGGAGTAAGGCTTCGTACAAAAATGACCCTCCACAAACCTGCAGTGGAGGGAGTCATTAGTAATTTTTTGCCTACTTAAGACCTTGTTTTTTGGCCCAACTGTAAGGCTGTTGCCATGTGATCACTTGTTATAGTTATGGAAACAACCTCTGCAAAGCAAGAGTAAGGCTTCGCACAGAAATGAGCCTCCCAGACTTGCAGCGGTGGGAGTCTCGAGCACTGGGCTGCCCCCGACGACAACCTTAGGTTGCTTACTCGACCATCTTCTCTCTCTTCCTCATGTTCTCTTTCTAGGTTATAGTTATCTTCTTGCTCCACACAGGCAATCTAACCTTCCCAAAATAGACTCGGCGATATCATTTGGTGATATCTCTTGGCATCCTCCTTGGTGTTCTCCTCCGAAGAAGCTCTAATGACCCCCATCCTTGTGTTTTATTAACATTTTGATGACTCCAGCGTGGTCGCTTTCCTCATGTTGGCACAACTTAAGTGTTTCCTCTTTCCGTTCCCCGTTGCATGCACTGCCACTATACTCATCGGTTCTATGGTCAATCTTTCCTGTTTCTTCAACAATCTCAAAGTTATCACCTTGAGTTTGATGAGGAGTGTTAGAGAAAATTTTTCGATGCAATAAAACTAATATCCATGATTTCCTCATGTAATCTTTTTAGTTATTCACTTTCCTTTTTTGTTATTGTTCCTAGTCAAATTATACTTATATAAAGATCAATAATATATTTTCTCTATTATATTTCAACAATTGTCATTAATCTTTGCATTCTTTGGTTGCTGCATCTTTTATTTATAAAAACTGTGGGTTCCATATGGTTTCCTTCTTCCGAATTTACTTTACTCTAAAAGTAGGTTTTTGGAGGTAAGCTGGTAATTAGTGAATGCATGTTAGCTTGTCATGTGCAGGAAAATGTATTGAGTATGTTGGCGAAAATTACTGAAGCTAAGAACATCTTGAGCAACAGATTACGGCGGTCGCCTTCTGATGATGAAATTGCCGAGTTTCTGGATATACGAGTTTCAACTGTGAGGCTTATTATCGAAAGGAGCACTCCTCCAATTTCGTTGGATAAAGTAGTAGTCACAGACAATGGCCCCCTGAAACTCCAGGTATTTCTCTTGAACTTCGTTTCCTTAATTTATGAATATCGATGGAGTATTACTCTGAGTTGCTAGTAAAACATAGTCATTTTACTTATCTTAGGAGTTATGTCACAAGACTCCTCTAGTCATCTACTGTTGTGGCCAAAGTAACCTATAGCAAATTCTCTTTTATGAGTTCATATTGCGATTGTCCAGCTAGGAAGCAAAACAAAGTTTAATAAAATATACTCCTCCGGTCTTAAAATGAGTTTTTGTATTATCTATTTTTTGGACAAAATTTAGTGGAATTGAGTGAGTGATATTTCTCTGAACCTCATTTGAATTTATTGGTAATTCATTTATATTTGACTTCCTAAAAAGAAAAGAAAAATACACATTTTGAGAGTTTTAGAGAACCAAGATACTCATTTTGGGACAAACGGAGCACTGCAAACACAAAATAGAAAGAGATATAAACAAACAATTAGCACAAAACTCGTATTAACAACAGTTTATGGGGGTAGCATACCGTATACATATTATACCTACCTTAGATGTACCAATACTTCTGACATCATTCGGTACTATGACTCTTGCTGATGACGAGAAAGGGCTCTTGCCTAACTCAAACCTCGGGTGTTCTCCAAGTGTGTTTGTACCCCTTTGTTCCTTACCATGGCACGTCTTTGTGAAATAACTCCATTGAGAAGAAAGGTGTTAGGAGACCCTTGTGGTCCATCTCTAGATACTCTTAGATACTTCTCTGAAATCTGCTACCATTCGTTTCCCGTAATAGTCAAACTTGCTTTTGTTTAATTCACATTCTATCACAGGACATCATATCAGGGCCAGACGAATGGAACCCAGAAGTGATATTGAAGAAGCAGCTAATAAAGCAAGAGGTGGAGAAGCTTCTCAATACACTAAGCGAAAGAGAATCATGCATACTGAGATTGCACTATGGGCTGGACGGCATTACCCCCAAGTCTTGCGAGGAGATAGGGATAATGTTTAATCTTTCAAGGGAGAGAATCCGGCAGATCAATGCCAGCGCATTGGCAAAATTACGACAAACAAGTATAGCGGACGAACTGAAATTGTTGTACTTTTCATAGATTATGTGTTCTTTTGCTGTAATGAAAATGAACAATGATATTCCAAATCAACCAAGAATGGTGAAGTTGCACCAAAGCTTTAGAAGATGCATCCAGGCTTTTCTTAACTTAGTCATCAACATTTTAGCTGCATAATTCGTACAAGTCCCGAAATTCGGCAAAGAGATTACATTTTGAGTCAGAAACAAAAGATCATTTTCAGCTTTTCATTCTCATTTGATCAAATGTAACTTGGGTTCAAACTTCACTTAATCTCCACACAACAAGGCTTTGTGACATGATTATGCTAGGAATATTAAAGATGTTAAATTAATAAACAAAATGGCCAGCAGAATAGCGTTTGTAGTCCAACGGTCAGGATAATTGCCTTCCAAGCAATAGACCCGGGTTCGACTCCCGGCAAACGCATCCTTACATTTTTGAATTTAACAGCTAGTTTTGTACGGACGTATTACGACACGTCATTGCTGGCTTGGCGGGGAAAAATGGGCCAAAGGAAAATGAACAAAAAAAGAAAAAAGACCCCACAAAAAGGTCTTCCCAGCCACAGTCGACGAGGATGTTGAAGCCATCAATGGAGACCAGATAGGACAATGGGTTCTCGTTGTACACGCCGCACAGTGGCGTTATTTGCACCGATGTTCCCATTAGAAGCTAGCGAGCGAGCGAGATCGCAACAGCTACTCTCTTCTGTTCGAGTTCGAAGTTCAAGTTTTTGCCTGCAATTTCAGTAAAAGGGATTTAGGAGACGAAGCAGCGAACCGGCGTCGTTTTTACGAAATACTCTCTTCTGTTTTGTGTGTGAATACTTGATTTTGAATCACATAAGACCCTTATTTTGTGTGTGTACTTGATTTTGTTTTGTGAAAAATTCCCGTAAAAGTTAATTATATAACATTATAATAATAAATAAATAACACGCCTAATTACTAAATTATGATTATATTTTCACTCAAATATATATAAAATTAATTAATAAATAAAGTTGTATTTCTCGAAGTGAAAGATCCGAAGGACCCATAAGGTTGGAGATTCAGAAGAACCGAAATACTATAAGTCACCCAAAAGTGTAAAAAGCATAGTAACAGTAGCGAGCCAAGGTATGTGACTCGCATGAATGATGAGGCTGAAAGCCTCATTACTATTGTTTTGATAGTTCTAACTCGTGTCAATATTTGACTAGAGTCAATGCTCAAGGAAAGATAAAGGCCTTTTGGAGGGAATGCATGTATAATGGAACGAGTTTGGATTGAATTTTGAACTATTGTAGATGAGCAAATATTATATAAACGTCTAAAAATACTATGAGAGAGGGCAGAGGTTATGATTTCATCTCCACATGGAGTCTTGTTGAGTCCCTCAACTCGACTGATTCAACGAGACGACACATTCCCAAGTGTAGGACACATGCCACAACTATGGCTTCCAGTCAAGCTATCATTCTTAAACTCAGCGAGTTGAGTTGATGTAAATAGATTTAGGCGAACACAAGTACGTATAATTGTTTATTGATAAAGTGTCGGCATCCTTTTAGTATTGACTATTGATTTATTAGCTTGAGATTTCTATTAGAGTACTTCTTAGTCAAATTTTGAATTTTGATTACTAGGGTTCACAACACATATTTTGTTTCTTTGTTCGCTGTATTCACTATGCATTAAAAGCAGCGGAAAAAAAGAAGCACCACCATGAAGACGATGATCGGCAAATACAGTGCCGGAGCTGCCGCCCATTTCGGCGGTGCTCGATTCAGAGGCCAAGTTACTGCCTTTATTCACTCCCAATCCCAAATTTCAACTAATCCCCAAAATTTCCAAAACACAGATGGTTCTGTAAATGCCAATCCCTCCAAATCGCTGAGCTACATTATTGTCGATTTCAATCGGATGCTTGAATCTCAACCATCGCCTTCAATTTCCGATATCTGTAAAGTACTGACCAGAGTGAGCAAAATGGGACACCACTCCATGGTGTTATCTCTGTACAGAGAAATGGGTATGCGTCTTGTTCCCGTTCCTTTTGATTTGTTTACTCTCAATGTTGTCATCAATTCTTGTTGTAAATTGAACAATGGTGTTGGTGTTGGTTATGGTTTCTCTTTATTTGGTGCCATTTTTAAGTTCGGGTTCGAACCTAACACGATAACGTTTAATAATTTGATTAAGGGATTGTTTTTGGAGGGTAGAGATGCTGATGCTCTTAGATTGGTTCACAAGTTAACTAAAAGATGTGAAGTAAATGTGTACACTTACGGAATTGTAATTGATGGGTTGTGCAAGATGGGAAATTTGAGGTTGGCTCTTGATTTGTTTTGGGATATGAAAATGGGGAGGTGTAGTCCCAACAAAGAGATCTATAGTGCTATTATCAATGGTCTTTGCAAGGGCGGAAAAGTTGGTGTGTCCTTCAGTTTAGCTGGTGAGATGATTAAGAAAGGCGTTGTGCCGGATCTTGTTACCTTCAGCACTCTGATTAAGGGTCTCTTTATGGAGGGTGAGGTCTATGCCAGTCTCAAGTTGTTTGACAAGTTGCCTGAGATTTTGAAAGATGTTCAACATAATCAAATCATGTATGGAATTGTTATTGATGGTTTGTGCAAGACGGGGAATGTGATGGCGGCTATGGACTTGCTCAGAGATATGAAGGGAGGAAGGTGTAATCCGGGCGCACCGATCTATACTGCAATCATTGATGGTCTTTGCGATAACCGAAGGGTTGATGTGGCTTTGAGGTTCATGGGCGAAATGGTAAAAAGATGTGTTATGCCGGATCTTGTTACCTTCAACACTTTGATAAAAGGACTCTTTCTTGGGGGTGAAGGTAATGCTGCCCTTAAACTGTTTCACAAGCTACCCAAAATTTTGAAAAATGTTCATCGTAGTCAAATCACTTATGGAATTGTTATTGATGGTTTGTGTAAAATGGGAAATGTGGACGCAGCTATGACAGTGTTCACGGATATGAAAAGAGGAAGTTGTAGCCCAAACGAGAGGATATATACTGCACTCATGGATGGTCTTTGTAAGAGTAGAAGGGTAGATGAAGCTTTCGTTTTATTCAAAGAAATGGTTAAAAAACATGTTATGCCAGATGTTGTAACATATAGCGTACTGATCAATGGACTTTGCATGAATGGGAAGCTTCAAGATGCACGGGTACTCTTCGGCCGCCTTTTAACCAATGGTGTACGTCCTGACGTTGTTACATTTACTGCACTCATAAACGGGCTTTGTCAAGAGGGATTTCTAGTGGAAGCCGAGGAGTTGCTGCTGAAGATGGAAGATAATGTATGGAAACCCGATAACGCAACTTACAATGCAATCATATGTGGATTTCTAAAATGGAAACAGAGGCGCAAGGCAATGGAATTTATACTAAAGATGGTTGAGAGGAATTTCTCTCCGCACGCTGCTTCCATATCCAAGTTGACGGATTTGTTTGGGGCTGGTGAGCGAAACTGTGAAATTAATTGATTTACTCGACTCTCCGATAACATGAATCTGTGCATTTTCTGTGCCCCCCTTGGGTTTTTTTAGCAGAGTATATGTAACTCTTGTATTGTTTCCTTGGATTCATTTAAGGAAAAGTTTAGTGTTTATTGAAATTGGTCATTCACATCTTCCATGTTCTTGTGTGTAACCTGCCTATGATTTGATATAGGCTTGTGTCGACCAAAGTGCAGCTAATGCATCCCCAATTTATAGCATTGTTCTTATTGATCCCTAACTTTTTGCAGCCTTGTGAATGTTGTATCATGCTATTTTCTTGTACCAAATAGCATTATACACAAATAGCATTGTACACATTGACATTGTACACATTGACATTGTTGAAGCCCCTAGACAAAGGCACTCAACCAAGGATCTTTGCCCTATAATTCAAGAGTAATGTCATTGCCACCTCAACACTAGTGACATCATCTCCGACCAATCACGTAATGCTACTTCGCTTTCAAGTGTTGAGACATATTAGACACCCATTAACGTTAACTTCTTTTTGCCCATATTAAAATAGCTATACTAACTAGTACTTTAAATAGTTAACAATATTTAAACTTATTTTGCACATTGACATTTTGTTACAATTTGTTTAGTTATAAAATTGGTTATATTTAATGGAGATACGCTGGAGTGAAATAATTTGAAAGAAAATGCTAGTATGAAATAAATAATTTGGACACTCAATCCTATTTTTTAAAAAAAGTTGTAGCAAGTCGGGTCAATTGAACCCGCTCAAATCATTGTATTTTATGCATGAATCCCGACAAACCCAAAATTATTAAGGTCGGTTTAGGATCCAACGACACGAACCTGACAAACGATTTGCCCGAGTTAAATTCAGTTGGACCATTTGAAGTGCAGTTTACTTTCTCATAAGAATAGGAAGAAAATGTATCCATAACTAATTTAACCTTCTTTTCCATAATTTTCTGAGTTTCTGATTGATAGGTCTAATCCAATCCTGATACATAAATTGAGTTTGGGTTGGTTATGAATTGTTCCAACCTGACTTCGCATGTCTTAAAAAGGATCGGGTAGAAAGTTTAGTATTATTTTAAACAGGTTTGTCCGAATCCGAACTATTTATTAATTGAATTGAACAACATGAACAAAAACTAACACATTCATATCTAATTTGTAGGATCCAATTATAGCCATATCAAGCTTCAACATCAACACATAATGATCTATACTTGACTCAAGCTACCATTTCATATATTTCTAAATTTATCTTTACTAAATCAGATTGAAGACATTTCTAAAAACTAGAAGATGGAGGAGGTTTCATGGATATACCCTTATGCGGCTTGTGGCATGCAGTTCACAAGGATATCAAATTCATGCCAAAAGTCCAATACCATAACACGAAGATTCAGATATAAACCTCAGTGACTTTACAACTATTAATGGGTTCTGCGAGTACTAATTCGTGCAAAACCATGAAGCCTAGATGCTCAGACTTCTATTTGGTGAGTTTTATCATTCGGGTTTGGCGGAGTTCCTTCCCATAGCTCCGTTAGCTCCTTCCTTATCCATGAGATGAAAATTATTGGTCCGAGAGTTGAGGGTACCTACGTGCACCAGAAAGGAGTGGTTAAGTGTATTGCACGAGACTTCTATATATGTGAATCGTAACAACGGAAAATGCAGGATTTTACAATATACATGCATTATGCAATGAGATTAGAACGATAAGGGTACCAGATAGAGAAGTGCAGGTTGAGGTGAGCGAGTCAAAACTCCAGCAGCTAAAGCAGTTACGAGCCCAATAGCGTATCCAGGAAGGGCATACCGTATGTACTTGTGCCCCTTGGAGGAGTTTAAGTCAAGGAGGTTTACCGAATCCCGGCTCTTTCGATGGTCAAAACAAAGAACTAATGCCATCAGCATGGCAGGTATAGCCTGTAAAAAAAAAGGAAGCTTATAAAATATCTTACTAAAGAAAGGTTCAACATCGAACCAGAAAATGTCCCATGATATTATCAACCTATACACTCAGTTTGGCCGGGAAATTTCGGTTCAGCATATGATGAAATGTGAATAGGCTAAGTAAGATCAACCACAACTTAATTGTTCGTAGATTGATCTACAGCTCTCCGGTATTAGGTAAGATGCAAGTCAGGTAAAGGTTTCAATAAACACTTTCAGAGATGAGCTATTAATTTAAATGATAGTTTCTCCTCTCCACCAAAAATATCAATGAAAACATGCACGTGTGTCCACTACATAATTTTCATTCCACAAAATTATTGAACAACTCGCCAGCTTAAACTTTGGCTGAAGATTTGTTCATGCTAAAATACACACATTATTGGACTAGACATGAGTAACTTCATTGCATGATGCAAAAGTCAAACCATCTGGCAAATATTTGGCTGAACACAACTAAATTGCTCAGACATTGGAAATAGCTGGAGAGAGTAAACACATGCAGTGAGCACGAAAATATAATTTTGTACAGAAATGGACGGAACAATTTTGGCGCTTCAAAGTTAAATTCCTAACTCATCGGTATCCCCATCTTGCGAAACAAGATATAGCTCTTAGCACATAAAACTTAGCAACTAAACAATAGATTATTCAGCAAGATGGCCGTAAAAAGAATAGAAGAGCAAGGTGCTAGAATTCAACCTGAATTGCACCTAGGCCAGAAATAGACACAGTTACCTTTTCTAAATCATCGGTATAAAATGCATCTATGTGTGAGTAGAAAGACACGACAAAAAAAGAGGTACAAATGACAAAACAGCTAACATAACCACAATTTGCAATAAGAAAATTGATATATGAAAGGCACATGGCACGAGCAGCAGATGGGGAAAAACAGACAACAAAAATTTACAGTAAAATAAAACTGACAGATTAACAAATTTGATTAACGATGTATACTTTTTGACCAATCAGCCGTCAGATTTTGAGATTCGTTGCCTACACAGTTTTATAAACCTGGGAAAAGGAAAACTTCTACTGCAACAAAAGCACCAACTCTATATGCTATAATTATGTTTATGGTCTAAATGAAAGAGCAACTGAAAATCCTAAATGTTATTGCAATCCACTCATGGAGAAGTGTTACGGGAATCAGTATGCAATAGCATTTTGATGATAACTTTTCATGGTAAATATAACAAAAGTCACTTAGGAAGAAAGGACGGCATACCATGTCACCTAGACCAAGCATCATGAAGTCTGTGGCACTCCCACCAGGTATTACTCCACCAAACAAGTTCCTGGGAAAGACGATCTTTACCGGCAACTCTAGCTTCTTTGTTATCAACTGCAACCCAGGAAGACTGAGACTATTAGCCACTGTGTGTACAGGATTAGATGCCTGCTGTGTTGCCACCGAAACCATCACATTTGCCCCAAAAAATCTCTCAGAAAAGAAAACCCAAAATATGTCGTACACGAACAGACAAACTAGGAGCATTGCACAAATTTTGATGTTTGGGAGGCGCACATGGCTCACAAATGCAACGCATATAGAGATGCCCAACAAATTGTTTAATATCCAATGCCCAGAAACAAGCCACGCCACGACAATACCAAAGCATGTGAATAACAATAGCCCCTGCATGCGAGTAAATGGTTTTGCGCAACACCTTGACACAAATGGATCTGCCAAACCAAACTGTGACTTTATAGAGGCAATATAAGGTGATAAGCAAAAGAAAAGAGAAGAGACCGATGCAGCAGCCGTGAATGCAGTGAGAACTTGTGATACAGAAGAAAACAGGTAGAACATCAAAAGCAAACTGCATGAGCTCATTACAGGGATCATGAGCGCTTGGGACCTGTCCAAAGTAATCGATGCTTCAGATAAGTCACGGTTTTTCTCCATTTCTTTCCCATAGTTTAAAGCACGGAATGCAGATCCAAAGGTAACAGCTACAGCCGTTACAATAAGAGTAACTGGTGCAGGCTCCAAGAGATACAAAAGTCTCCACAACGACTCCATTACAAACTAAGCCTACACAACTATTAAGTCTCTAGACTCAAATCCCTTTAGCAGCATGTAGTACTGAGGACACTAAAGACAGTGATGTTTCCAACCAAAGTTGCAATCCTTCTCCAATAAAAACTTGACCAGAGAAATCATGCAACCTGCAAGACAATTAAGCACAAAGAAAAAGGTAAGAACCATGCAATAGTAGAACATTTTCATTTTTCACCAATGGAAGAAACTAATTTAGGAAAAAAGCTCTGTTTGGTTGCTGAGAACTGCTGTCTCAAATTAATGCAGCAACTACTAAGGAAGATCTACTAAAAAGTTACAACGACAAAAAAAAATTCCACAGGCAAGTAAAAAAATCCATTACTTTGTGGAAAACAGGTCATATTTCAAACAAATCATTCACATAAATTCCGTTTCCTTGATGGCATTATGCACATTGTTCACTGAGAGTCAATGACAACAATTGCACAAAGTATTAATGAACAATTAGGCTGAATTACAATGACTTATTAGTTCATATACTGAATTCCTCTTAACTTTTGAATCCACTTGCCTCCAAATTTTAAGCAACCAAACAAGAAGTACAATAACGAATCACCATAGCCAACTTAACCAAATAAAGAAACAATCCATACATTTTATCTCAAACTATTACCAAACATAAAATCCAAATTTCCCTTCCAATTCCCCTAAAGTGTGGAAAACAAAAATCACCAATATAAAAAAATATCCTCAAATATACTCAGGGACCCACTATAAGTTGACACACCTACAATGAAACCCAGAATCTATTATCCCATTTTCTCTCCCTTTCCTCAGTTTTCTCGGCAATCAAACAGAACCAAGATGTCAATTTTGGCCCATTTCTGCCTTTCTACAACAACCTAGCAAAACCCAAAAATCTAGGGTTCGCAGATACACATATACAATCTATACGTACAGTTATTTACAGCTATAAATTACAAATTACATGATCACGAACACATACGTATAGATCTGAAACAAAAGACGAGCCTTGAGATTGCGAAACTACAACGGATTCGTTAGCCGATTACGAGGAATGGGCTTCGAGAGGACTAACCTTGGACTACGAACTGTGAAGGGTTTGGAAATATCTTCACTTTCACTTTCATCACAAGGTCTCTTTTTCTCGGTGCTCTTTTCCAATGGAGAACGAACTTTCGGTTATTTTCAGTTTGGCCCCTACTTCTGAACTTCTTTTCATTTTATTCCTCTACAAGTTTCTTTTTTTTCACTTCGTACCATAGATGTCAAAAGTCAAAGCTGGTCTTGGTTGGATCTTGGGTTGGGCTTGGCTAGGTAAGTTAATGGGCCGACCCTGACAGAAATAAGTTTGGGCCTTGTCATTGAATCCTTACAATCTCGAAACTAATTCAAGACATATTTAGCGATCATGCTCAAATAAACACGACTTCGTCACGTTTATGAATACTACGCGTTGACATGGCACGACCCAAAATGACTATTGTTCGTGTGTGCCTTTTAGATTCAGCACACTACATAGTTATTAAGATTTTGAGTATTTCAACATGAAGCCAATATAAATATAAATGTAGTTAGTTCAAACATGTTTATTAGTCTCACCAAGTATATTCAAATATGAGGGCAAAGATATCTCTCTACTTAATAACGGGAGCAAAAAGTTTATTGCGGTAACTAAATAAACCACCTTGACATGATACAATGAACACAAATACGACCCCGTGCTATCTACACGGTATAACTAACACGTTTAACACGATACTGTCAAACACGCTTGACATTATACATAGAAGGGTAAATTACACGTACATACCCTAAAGTATGCACATTTTGCACATACTTACCCTAAAGTATGGTTTGGTATTTTTGGCTACCCTAAATTATTGCCACAAAA
>JAYMTA010000728.1:0-24832 GCA_036897625.1 Pelargonium cotyledonis
ACTTATACCCACCCAAGTGAATTTGTGGGAGCGGAGCGACCCGTCTGGATCCATGATTTTAAATGAGGTGTCATCACCTCATTAGTGCAATTGATATAAAATTATATGAGTCAACTGATACTCATATTATTCCACTTAAAAATTATAGTTAAATTTTCAAAACATTCCATTAAAATACTTATCAAGTTAAAAGGATAAAGACAATAAATTATCATATTATTTTATGATTTAATGTAAGGATAAAATAGAGGTGAGTGGCGATATAAAACAACTAAGTAAATTATATACATTTTACTCATCTCTCATATTTGAAAATGTAATTAAAATGTCATAATTTAAAAAAAGCTTATTTAAAACGTTATCATTCTAAATGTTTGATTGACATAAATTTAATTAAGTCATTTACCTCTATTTTCTTTATTTTATAATTATAATCACTAAAATTGAAAAAATACATAATATTCAACTAGTGTTAGCAATGCTAAGGTAGCATTCGTTTAGCAATTTTTATTTAAAATTCTGGAAAAGTTTGACATGTTGGGTATTTTTTATTGCAATAATTGCGTTCATTTAATTTTTTCTGAAGGACATATTTAGGATTTAAAAATATATTATCTTTCCTCAAATGAGTTAAATAATTCTAAATTTTAGAGAACCGAAATAACACATCTAACATGTTATTTCAATTTCTTAAAATTTGGATTTATTTCACTCATAGGAAAGTGGATTTAACTATTTTAATTGGGTTTCTGGAACAATACAGTTTCATGTGAGACTAATTTGGAACAAAAATATATAGTTCAGGTACCAAAATAGAACGATATCAATAATTTGAGTACTAAATAGAAATATCAAATTGAAACAATATTAATAATTTGATTACCAAATAAAAACAAATATTGAATTAGATACCAATTTAGACAAATGAGGTTTAGGGGAAAACTCTCCAGTGGAGGCGGTGGGCCACTGTCAAGTAAGGAGGGGATCCAAAGTTGGGATCTGAAGCCGGTTTGGGTACTTGCAGCAATTCGGAATAAGATGACGAGTTATGGTGATGTTCTAGCCTTGTTGGGTCTCGTGGTAGGACCCAAAATGCCAAGATTGAATTTGCTAGATCATAATAAGTCATGGTTCTCTTTTTGTGTTTCGTTTAGTTTGGCTAGTTGTTTTCTTAATGAGACATGGTGTGTCTCCAAGGGGGTTTGGGATCAGAGGTTTAGGGGCTCGATTTGTACTCAAGTTGTTATATCCATATCTGGTTCGGTTTGTACTATAATTGTATTGGAACTTTTGAGTAATAATGAACGATGGTTTAGTTTCTCTAACAAAATGGAACATTCCCCTAATTCCAACCCTTCTTATTATTAGTAAAATTATTTTATTGGAAGAGTTAACCCATCTTATTTGACTAATACAACTTGTTTTAGTGATAATATTCAATTATTTATAATAATTTTAAAAGTAACACACAATTTGCTAAAGTGAATTGACCGCATTGGCATTCTCTATTTGATGGCTTTAGAGAATGATTTAATAAATAGGTGATCACTGATTTGGTGGTAACATGAACAAAACGGATGTAACTTTATTTGGAGAAAACGCCATCGTATTCTTTTTTCTGGTCTACTTAACTTAACCAACTTAATTACCTTTCTACATTAAATAATAGAATATATATATTTTTTTTATAACCAATAATAGAATAAGTTGATATCAAACACCAATGGCACCGGCTACATTTCCTAACAAGCCCATAGCTGGGTGTGGGACCGAGGCTCGCGGGATATTACGATAGAATCAAACGCTCATAATGTGGTCAATCCAATTCAGACTAGGGAGAAAGGTGACATTAGTGCTTTTGGTCTGATTATCGCTGATATAGATTGTTTAGATGCCCAGATTAATTTCATTAGTTTTAATTTTATTTTACTGGTCTGTGAATCAAGTTGTCGATGCTTTATCTAGGTTTTCGGAGTCTTCGTTAGATTTGTTAGCTTGGGAAGGACCGTCTGGTCTGAAGTTTATTGAATCATTGGTTTTATCGGATTTGGCTAATTAATAATAATCAAGGTTAATTTCTTTAAAAAAAAAAAACAATCTCATAACTTGTTTTGTGATTTCTTGTAAAGATATTATTTTAAAGAGAATGATTCACACATGTATTCTATTTACATTTATTTTCTTATGTACTTGGTATAATTAATGAAAATGTTTATGTTAGAAAATGAATATGTTTTAATGTTATAATATATTTATTTATATTTATCCATTTAAGGGAATAAAAAAATATAATTATGATTTTGAGTTTACAAATGTTAATGAGTTATACTAACAAGTTGCAAAAACTTATTATAATCTCACGAAAAAAAAATCGAACGAATTTTTTTGAACGATCTGTAATAAAAGAGGTACAAGTTTATTAGTATTTGTAATGAATTCATTAGAATATTGGAACTTCTCTATTTCTTACCCGAACATTTTTATTGTTATCATCAAATAAATGTAAAAATACATGAAAAAATATTTTTTCTTATTTTAAAATGAGTATCTACTAAAAGTTGTGTTGTCTCTCCAAGTGGTCGTCTCCCATAGGGGTGTTCTAGTGGTGGCTAGAGTTTTGAGGTAGCTTCACAAATCTAGGTTTGTGATAGTGGTGAGCAGAGGCTAGGGTTTTATGAGGAGGGAGGGTAGTGTGTAGCTGGCACAAGGATAAACAATGAGAGGACAAGGTGTGTTTTCAGGGCAAAAACGTTTGCGGTGAGAATTGTGTGGGGTGGAGTGGGGCGATGTCTTCGGGTGCAAGAAGGGGTTCGGCGGGGGGTGGGAAAGGATCGTAGAACAGGTCGTTGGTGGTGGGGGAACGGTCTCCATCAATCGGAGATGGATATAGATGATGTCATGGGTAGGGTTCAGGGTTTGATGGTCGAGGATGAGGATGTGATGATCAAGTATAGTGGGGCAAAGGTGACAAAGGTGCAGGGGAATGGAGAGGTGATCAGTTTTGTCAAATTTTTTTTGTCCGATTCTTCCATTGATTTTGTCAACATGCAACAAATGATGGTTTGGCTGTGGAGGCCGAAGAATGAGGCTACTGCGTAGGAGTTGTTTGACCAACTCCGAATTCGAGAAAGTTCTATCAGTTTTTGTTCGAGTTCTATGATGAAGATGATGTCGTTAGGGTAGAGAAACAAGGGACATGGATGTACAATGGAAAGCATCAGATATTGGAGCGTCTGAAAGTGGGGAACAACCCATACGAGATGGAATTGCATATGTTGGAGATGTGGATCCAGGTAAGGTGTATCCCGCTAGGTATATGTCAAAGATGGTATGTAAGGATCTGGGAGGTGCTATTGGACAGTTCGTGGAGTCTGGTTCACACAATTTCAGATGAGATTGGGGGGCATTCGCGCAAATTCAGGTTTGATTCGATACGAGGAATCCATTACGGATAAATGCTAGGATGAAGGTTGCAAACTCTGGCAGCCATGTGATTCATATTCAATATGAACGACATCCTACATTCTACTACTATTGTAGGATATTGGGGCATATAGAGAAAGAGTGTGCTCAATTTAGGGCTATTACTGCTCAATGATTGGGGAGAGCATTTGGGGCATTTTTGGTGGCGCCTAAGGCAGAAGAATGTGTCTCAGGGATCAATGGATTCGGTCGGGGTTGGACTATCTGTGGGACCTGGTGGAGGAGGTGGTGACTCGTATTTCACCTACTCTCCAAGATGTTTAGGAGATAGGAAAGATGGTCGTTGCAGTGTTCAAACGCAAGAGAGGTATTGGGCAGGAGGATGACGGTCGGCCGGTTGATGGGGCAACGCCAAAAAAATATGCAAGGTATAAACCTGGAGTTCAGGTTTGCAAAGAATGAGGTTAGTAGGCGGGGAGGGTGACTTCTGTGATAGAATCAGGTTACGGGGTTGTCATGTCATGAAAAGTCTGATTCAACTTGTATTGGTGCAGATCCAGAGGAGTGATCCGGTTATGGTAGGACAGGCTGGGGGTAAGGCTCGCCTAGTGCCCCCGGTTTGGTTAACTAGTAACTCCCAGTTCAAAAGAGTTTTTACTCATTGGTCAAAATTCTTTGATTGAGGTCATGGTTGTTTTCATGTTTGGTTTAGTTTATTTTCTTGTTGGGTTACAACTTAGGTTATTATGGCTAGTCTAGTTGTTATTTTTTTTGCACTTATGCAATTCTTCCCATTATTCAATAATGAAAGTTGTTAGTTTAAGGTAAAAAAATGAATAAATTATTATTCATGATCGAACAATAATTATGTCATATATGTTGAGTTTTTATACGTAGAGCACATGATGATATAAAGCGAAAATTTCAACTTTGTCTAATTTAGACACTTTATTTTTTTTTACATATTTTTTACGAAAATAAAAAAATAGACATTGACTATGCATCAAAACGTATAAATAAATTGATTCCCTACCGATTATCTCATGTCTACGTATTGAGTTCGCAATCCTCCTCCACCTATGTCACACTCGAACATTCTTTCTTGACCCCAACCGAGTCATTAGGTAGACTCAATTGACTCGACCAACCAAGTCACTAAATGAACTCATCCAAACTGTATTAATTCAATGAGTGGACTCATTTAAACCCAGTTGAGCATCCACCTCACGTGGAGGTGTCCACATCCGATCTAGACTTGCATCTTCACTACTCTTGAAGTGTCACGTGGCAGTTGCATCACCTTCATCTTGCGCGACACTACACAAAATCATGACCTCGCGTCCATATATGTTCCACCTATGACCAATTTGCACAATCCAACTGCAATTAACCCAATTCAACCAATTGTGCCAAAATAATTTTATAATCATGTACTTAGACCATGATGCTCATAATTAACTCAATTTTATTCCCAATAAACACATTCCCTTGTTTATGACCCATAGTAAACATTTAAGTGCTTAAGACTAAATCGACTTCTCCGGACTCTTTTTAGCACTCAGGGGACTTAACTTCAAACCCTTGAGAGGCTACCATTTTCTTCCAAATATCGTTATAATTTAACATGAAGATCCCAAACATGACATGTCTAAGGGAAAACCTCCTAGACTTGACTTTTGGTGTGTTTGCTTATAACTCTACTTCAAGTAATGACATCATCGCATCTCAGTACGCACAATTTATCGCCATGTAGGGCCCAACGCCACATCACTATAGTCCGCTTCATCATGACATCACCACTTGATGTGACTTTATCATGAAAACTCACTTGCCATGATAATTAAAAAAATCATTCTTAAGGTGATACATTGCCTCGTACATCTTGACTCGGCCATTATAAATACCCCCTCAAGTCATGATGTATGAATATATATATATATATATATATATATATTCAGTATGAGAAAACATTAGTGTCATTTATACATTTCTATTCTCTTTATTCTTTCTAGTAATCACATTTAGTAGAGATCCCACTTTTCACACCCAAGATAATTGTAGTTCCTGTACATTGGGTGCCTAACACCCAAAAAGGTCAAGCGTTCGTAGGTAACCTCAAACCAAAAGATGTAAGTGTGAGACATATATCAAGACTCCTGCAACAATTTAGTTCCTGGTACATCTCACATTTCATTGTTCTTTTGGACTTTGGGTCAACAAAACGCATCAAATGATCATTTGAAAATTAATATTTTAAATTAAATTCACTACTACATGTCTCTCTTATATTTTGAGAGTTGGGTATGGTTTTTGAATGACTACAAATGCTCTTGAATTTCAAAGCGACAACGATCTCTTTTGGATTTGCATATAGCAAATTGTGGTCTCTTTCAGCAAGAGACGGTTGCAGGGAAAAAGGTGACTTGGAAGGTGGTGCCTCATCAGAGTCTACATATTATCATTTGACTTTGATATCGAATCATATGGTAGGCCAAGTGGTGGCCAAGCAGTTTGAAGAGTCTTTCACGTGGTTGCCTTCAACTACAAGTGCAATTGTTGTTAGTTGTTCATGCTCTTCAAGCTTGGGAGAGAGAGAGAGAGAGAGAGATGATTCTAATGCCTTCAGCTTAATTATTAACACATTCATTTGATTATTTATGATGTTTTAGTTATTGTGACTTAGTTTGGTGGTGCCGATATTTTGTTAGCGGGTTGATCTGCAAACCAAATAACCCACGAATTAATTAGGTATTCAATCTATTTGTCAGACTTGTATAAGTAGGTTAGTCTTCAAGCCCCCAACAGTGGCAGACCCAGACATTTGGATATATGGGGTCAAAAAAAAAATCTTCTAAAATATATGGGGTCATTTAATGATAATAATATTTTTACAGAAATTTATAACTACAAAAGTTAGTTTTTTTTAAGAAACTGGGGTCAAGTGCCCCCCATGGCACCATGTAGGTCCGCCACTGGCCTCCAATTGTATATCGTCTTTATTATCATCTAATTTGAAATAATAAAATATTTGTTTATGCACTAAAAAATTCACATATAATCTATACTGTCGATCCCTGCTCAACACACATGTGACTTACCCTCGAATGAGTCGAATAGGATGATTCTTTTTGTAATAAAACGGTTTAAAAGTGTCAACAACGAATTTGAGGGTCCACTTAAAAAATCCATATAATTTAGACCCTAAAAAAAAAGTTGGTTTCAAACAAATATTGATGAGTAATATTTTTATTTGAAAAAGTAATATAAGTTGCTAGCAAAAATGAGAAGCATTTGTACCAAAAAAAGAAGAAAAGAAGCATGAATAATGTAAATGATGGATGGTAGTGACGCGGCTTCTTCTATTTGCTTATCCTACGCGGATTGGTAGGACCAACCGGTCATCAAAAGTAGTGAACCCCTGCGCAACACCTAATCCCAACAAAATCACCCTCTTTTCACTTTTTCTTTTTTTTTTTTTATTTTACACAACACGTTTTTTTGTGCTAAATTATTGAGCACGGCTCAATTATCCCTAAATTGTAAATTTCTAAAATGTCTATGTCAATGGTAAAAAAATATATATATATTTTACATTTCATTTTATTTTCTATAATATTGTGTTCCAAACTTTATAAATTTTTTATAATGAAAAAATAGTTTTTTTGCAAAAAAAATTAAAATTTGACCTGGATGATTTTTATATCAAAATGTGTAAAAAAAATCATCCACATTTTAATTTTTGAATGTTATTTGATCTTAAATGGTCATGGTCATTAAAGCTTATATTAAAATTAAGAGAAATTTCATTTGACATCCTTCAAGTATACACATTTTGCTTTGAGCGTTTCTGTACGTGTAGTCCAAACCAAAATTGTCCATATCTTGTACTCTTTCTATAATTATTTTTGTGGATAATATATTACTAAAATTATTCATAAAAATAATACTCCATCCGTCTCAAAATGAGTGTCTTGTTTGTTTAAATTTTTTGTCCCAAAATGAGTGTCTTGTTTTTATTTTTATGTTATTATACTATTGTTCTTCTCATATTACCCTTATCACTTATGCACATAGACAAATTTGCACATGAGATGCACATAAAGTGTAGATGAAAAAAGTGAGGGTTATATTGAAAACACACTAAATTATTTTATAATTTTAAATTTTTATAAAAAATAAAAACAAAACACTCATGCAAGTAATAGATATTGAATTTGAGGAAGCTGCCAAGGATTATGGTTATATTTAGAGTCGGCTATAATCACAATCTTGGCTTTAACTGTATTGAAGTGGAGTAGTTTCATGTCCACGTGGACAACAACGTTTGGTACAACTATCCAAATCCAAACAATAGTCCAAAGCAGTCATCAATTTCTTGTAAAAGACAAATTCACGTTTGCCAAAAACCAAAACCACAACAATTGCAACAAAATGAGTCATCCATATATATTGCATCAATCTATCGCACTATCATTTAAACATACTATGTCTTACTATCATATTAGGTATATGATGCATAAACTGCTACACATGTAACGCCAATCAATCAATGTCACAATACATGCTACTTAAACTTTAAAAATTGAAAGGACAAATGGTTAAGTTTATTACACCACACATGGGACACAAGGTCGCACGAGTTGGATTGAGTTATAAGAGCGTTTGAATCGACAACGAGATGAACTGGATTAATTAATTATGCCATCTTTCTAACAACTCCACATTGTCTGACCAATCTACCCAGGTGGCCAAGTTGGCCCAACAACTTGCCACTCATGCATGCTCAGATAATTTAGCTTGTAAGAGCTCACGATTTTTCGTTCAGACCATGCAAACCCGTTTTTGAAGAAACTTAACCATTGTTATGGTTACTGAAGAACTAAACCTTCATTTGAGTTACTGAGGGAGTTCAACCATCATTTCAGTCACCAAAGGATCTCACCCATCACTTGGATTAACAAAACAGATCAACGTTCATTTGAGTCCTCGAATAAAATGGATCTGTACAAACGCTCAACACTTACAAATTTATTGAGATGAGTATGCATACTATTTTATGAGATGACATATCATAAATAGGGGTGTTGATTTTGAACTCAGAACCCGCGAATCCGCCCGAGAACTCGTAACCCACTCAAAGAAAAACACCACCCATGAACCCAATTTGCAGCGGACGGCTAAGATGAGCCCAACCGTTAATGAATGGGGTGGTGAACAGTTGAGATGAGTCAACCCGCTCATAAACCTGCCTGCCCGCTCATAATACACCCAAACCCTACATATAAATAATCCTTATACCCAACCCTAATCGTTTCTTCTCTTCCTCTTTCGCCGCCCTCCCTGAACTCTCCCATTTCTCAGATTTCACACACTCTCTCTCCTTCCTCTCTAGATTTCACTCTCTCTATCTCATCTATCCTTCATTCCTCTCCAGATTTCACACACTCTCTCTCATCTCTCATTTATTTCCAAATTTCTTTCTCTTTCTTTCTCTTTCTCTTTCTCAATCATTTCCAAATTTCTCACTCTCTGTCTCTCTCATTCGTTTCTAGAATCCTCTCTTTCAAACCCTAATCTCTCTCAAGCCCAAACCGATTCAAGCCCTAACATTTTCTCGGTGATCTTTTCTCCCACTTGCTCTTCCTCTTCTCACTCTCTGTCTCTCTCATTCATTTTCAAAATCCTCTCTCTCAAGCCCTAACCGATTCAAGCCCTAATCTTTTTCTCGTTTCTCCACTAAAATGAATATTTCTTCTTCAAGTTCTACCTCTTCAAACACAAGTTATGTTTGTTTAGAGTATAGTTAGTTAGTGATTAGTGTAGAATTTAGTATAGTTGTTCTTAGATTAGTAGTTGTTCTTGTGGTATTTGCAGTATTCAACTTGGCTTTGAGTCCTTTGACAAGCCAACCAAGAATGGCCGAGCTCGATGACACCACACTTGAGTTAAAACAAATTGTTTTCTTTTGTTCAGTCTTATCTCGTTTATGCTTAGATTTATGATTTGTTATCTGTTTTGTTAATTTTTTTTTTATTTCATGCATGCTTAGATTTAGGTTTTGTCATTACATTATTGAATAAAATTGTCATGCATGCTTGAATCTACTTATTCTTCATTGTTTTTGGGCTCTGTGATGTATACTTTGTTCTGATTTGTTGATTCTTTATGATTTTTTTAAAATTTTTATTTCATGCATGATGTTTTTTTTTCCTCATATGTGCTCAGATTTGTTCATACATGAACGGATTTGCATCAGATCTGTTCATATATGCTCAGATCTGCATCAGATCTGTTCATATATGCTCATATCTGTTCATATATGCTCATATTTGTTGTGTTCATATCTGTTTATGTTGTTTCTATTTATGTTGTATTATATTTGTTTATGTTGTATTGTATTTGTTTATGTTATTGCATGTATCTATTTCTCTTGTATTAGTTGTATATCCCTATTAGTTTGTAATACTAGTATGTCCATCGTTTATGTTGTATATGCATATTAGCTTATATGATTGTATCTGATTCTGTTGTATCTGTTCTGTTTATGATTATGTTTTTGTTTCTGTTCTATTTATGATTATGTTTCTGTATCTGTTTTTTCATATTTGCTGTGTTCATATCTGTTTATGATGTTTCTATTTCTGTTGTATTGTATTTGTTTATGTTATTGCATGTATCTGTTTCTCTTATACAAGTTGTATATGCCTATTAGTTTGTAATACTAGCATGTCCATCGTTTATGTTGTATATGCATATTAGTTTATATGATTGTGTCTGTTTCTATTGTATCTATTCAGATATGTTGTAACTTGCTTATCTGTTCTGTTTATGATTATGTTTCTGTTTCTGTTCTATTTATGATTATGTTTCTGTATATGGTTTTTATGTACTAATAGTAGGGCATTTTGTATTGCAGACAATGTTGGCACATGGTGAAGTTCAATCTGAACTTCATCCTGGTTTAACTATTGGAGCTGGTAGTGCCAGAGGTGGAGCTAACGTTGGAAAATTAGGTAATTTAGGTAAGCGTAAACCCCCTCCTACTCCTAGTACTAAATCTGTTGGTGGTCGTAAAGAGTCAATTGTTTGGACTTTTTTTACTAGACCTGTTGCTGATAGTAATAGTGATTTATGGTGTTATTGCATGCATTGTAAAAAATGATTTGATGATAATGTTAATACTAAAGGAACTTCATCTATGAAGGGTCATATTGATAGATGTAAACATATACCTAATGACCTATTACCTAATAAACAAAACAAACTATCTTTTAAACCTGTTGATAATTCTAGTGAAAAACTTGGATATTTAATCCTTTAAACCAACTCTAGGTACTTGGATATTTAATCAAGAAAGAGCTAGAGAAAAACTTGCTAGGATGTTAGTAATAGATGAACTCCCCTTCAGGTTTGTAGAAGGGGAAAGAGTTAGGGAATGAGTAGCTGATTTGTGTCCAGTGTTTAAGTTTCCCTCTAGATCTACAACAACTTGGGATGTTTACGAATTGTATATGAATGAAAAATTTAAACTTAGGCAAATTTTTCAAAATCATTGTCTAGATATCTGTTTAACAACAGATACTTGGACATCTGTCCTACAAATTAATTATATGGTTTTAATTGCACATTTTATTGATGAAAACTGGGTTTTACACAAAAAAATATTTATAAACTTTTGTCCTATAGCCTCTCATAAAGGAGAGGATATATGAAATGTTGTAGAAAAATGTCTTGTAGAATGAGGTATTTTTGATATTATGAGTGTCACTATGCATAATGCTTCTTCTAATGACACTACATTTGTTTATTTGAAAAAAATATTCAGTTCTGTTTTAGATGGTAAATTTATGCACATGCGATGTATCACATTAGCATTTGTTGAGACTTCATCACGCCACGTCAGACACAAAGTCTACGTGTGCATCTCATGTCATCGTATCATTTTATTTTTTTCACCATTTTGTATTACGTGGCACGCACACATACACTATGTATCTAGCGTGACACGATGACGTGTCAACAAATGTTGATGTGACACCTAAAAACCAGTAATTCACCATTAAAAATTAGAGATAAATCGGCCAATAATTGGACTACACGTGGCTCGTTTGGGAGGTCAAAGAAGTCAATGGACAATGATGGAAAGAGTCCAAATGCGAGAACAAGACTCGCGAGATGTTATTCGGGTCAAAATTAACCGGAGTAAAGACCAAGATCGGACAACCGTATGAAACTCTACAAATGACTTTTTGCTCGGATGGACGTTCCCTCCACGGACGAATGCTTCATCCATGGACAGAAGCTCCATCCATGGACAGAGGCTCCATCCATGGACAGAGGCTCCATCCACGAACGGAGGATCCATCTATGGACGGAAGGCCCATCCACAGTCGGAGGCACCATTCTCGGATGGGAGACCCATCCACAGATGGAGGCACCATCTACGATGGGCCCTACTTCATCATCAACCAACCACAAGACGCCATGTGTCAAGTAAACCTAAAGGCTATAAAAGGATCCTCATATCAACTGTAAAATTCACTATTCACTACACACACGCGAGAACCCTAAAACTCTCTCAACTGTTATTCACGTTCTTCATATGTTCATTGAAATCTACGTACATTCTTCATCATTTGAAAGAGTTACAAAGATTCGATTCTTATTTTCATTACACTATACTATTTGTGTGGATATCTTACTCTCACGCCGGGGGCAGCCCCCCGACCACACATCCGGATTTCATTGAAAAGCATGAGACAATTTGTGTTTTAGCAAGGATAGGGGTTTTAGGTTCAAGAAAATTAGATGTCTCAACTTGGCTCTCCCCGAGAAGAAATTATGGTGCCTTCATAAGTCTTCAGAGTATTCTTTTGAAAAAGTCTTCAAAGAAAAATACTTTTCGGCCTAGTCATTGCTTTCAATTCCCCTAGGGGCTAATTTGAGTTACGTTTAGCGTAGTATCCAAGCTAATCAAGAGCTTGTTTTAGCTTGGTGTTTCTTAAGAGTATTACAGAGGGCTTGAATCAAAATATTGTTAGAAGACTCGTGGGTACCAACCTTGAATGGATTCAAACCAGCTTTTTGATTGCTAGTTATCTTGAAGGACTCGTCAGTTCTGACGGTGGACCAACTCCAAGACCCAATATAAGGGAAGTGGGAAGTGGGAAATGACAAAGGTTAACGACCTCTTTGATGAGTTCTCTTTGCGTGAAATTGTGAAGCAGAGCTCATGTATATGATGATTAGACATGAGTCATGGAGAAGAATGATACTTATTTAGTTAAGAGTGGGTACATGTACTTATGTGAAAGACAGTGCGGCCAACCCCAATTCAGAAAAAAGTCAAAACTTTTTGTACGACAGGCTTTGCATAAGTGTCTCTCAGTAATGTTCTCTCTTCGGGTACAATGGATGGATGTTCTCATTCTATACCCGCTGTGTAATCAAGTCTCGAAAACAGAAGTCCACATCTTGCTACAATGCGAGTTACACTAAAAGTGGATGGCTGCTCATTAGTTTAAGTGGGGGTGGCGAAGTCGAGCTCAACGGTTGGTGAGTGGCTGCCGTTGATAATCAGCAGACGATATCCAATTCTACTAGTCCGAATGGTCAATTTTTGCGTGGGGTTTATGAAAGTTCCGTAATAGTAAAGTTTGGTCCAACAAATGGGGTAGAGTGGTGGAGCTTCTCTATATGACAACTATCGTGCACTAAGTTTGATGTTCAACTCGCCAAGATGCTTTAGTTGCAGGTGGGCTGAGACTTGCCCAAAGTCCAAGTAGTGGTGCCTATGATTGGTTGAGAAAATTAAACTAAACACTCATGGTTCTATGTTTGAAAATGAGGGCCCTTCAGGAGGAGGTTGGTTGGTTAGAGACAAAGCTGGTTGTTTCTAGGGTAGGGGTCCGGTGGGTTGGGATGACTGCAGAGATCTAAGACTGGTTGAGTCTATGAGAATCCAGTAAGTACTTAGTTGTGTAGCAGAGACTGTGGGTAGGACATAAATATAGTACAATAGAATGCGCTAGAGGTTCTTCGTACTTTATAAACCAAATAGGAGAACTCCAGTGTCTTTGGTATGATTGTCAGAGATATCTTAGGCTTGTCGTTTCAGCTTTTGAGTGCAAATTTTAATTTTGTTCATAAGTCTGCAGATAAGGCCACCCGTTTTTTAGTTTGGTCGTCTGATTCTTAGTTTATATAAACTTTATGCAACGAATAAAATGAATAAGAGAAGCAAAAATGCAGAATATGGGGAACATTAATTAGTCCACCCCCAGGACGTAGCCACCCACCAACAGAGGTCAGAGAGTGATTATGAGCACTGAATCCACCACCATTTTAACCTTCAGTTTTCAGGGACCCCTAGCTAGTTGCTTTCTCACCATAATTTCATGGCTCATATAACCAAAATATAATTATATCTAAAAAAAGCCACAACAATACAATTATTTATAAATGGTTAATACTTATATTTTTCCCCAGAAAAATGTTGGTAATAAGTTTCACAATGAACAAGACTGAAGGGTAATCACTTCACTAATTAGCCATTAATTAACTATAATAATTTAATTAAAGAACATAATTATGAGCTATAAGCATAGGGTTTCTTTTTACAAACATAAAAAGTGACTGGTACTCAATAGTCTAAAGGTGTATAGAACTCTCTTTGGCCTTTTGACTTATAAATAGAGTAACCAAACAAATTCCGAAAAAGCAGTGGAAAAGGATGAGAATGCAAGTATAATGGACCTTTATTTGTTGATTCACCGTCAATATTGAATGTGTGTTTTGGACTACTTGCCACTTGCAATAAGTTCCTTCACATCTACTAATCTATAATGAGTCTTGTGAACCAAATATGTACAAAAACCGCTTGTGATCATAGGCGTTGAAGTAACTCTTTTGTTGGGTTAGACGGTTGATGTACTTTGGTTTCTTTTTTGAGGTCTCAGTTTTGAATTTTTTTATGTATGTGGTGTGATTTATGGTTTAATATGAGAATTAACAACTAATAGAGTGACGCATCTACTAAGAGGTGAGAAATATAGGAGGTGAGAAACATAGGTCTTACAAGTCTGCCTAAGAATGAAAATAGCTTACAAGCATTAAAATAGCTCTTTTTATCAAGTTATGTGTTTGGTAAGTTAAAAAAACCTCATAAGCTAATGAGCAGTTTTTGAGCAACGAAAATTGATACGTAGCTTCTCATTTTTCAGTCTAGAAGTAGCAAAAAAAGAGCAGGTTTGACCATTATTCTCATTCTCGTTTTTACTCATTATTTTCATTTTGAGTTAAATGCATCTAGACTCTCTGAACTTATTTTTATTTTAGATTTAAACCCTATTTAGGATTTTCACTTGTTTTCCTCCCTGGATTTTCGATTTTTTACAGTTTAGTCCAACTGACCTTCAATTGCAGGTCACAACTTGACACGTCATCACGTATTGACACATCACCTTGCCACGTCATGTTCACATGCTATGTCACCTTGCCACATTAGCCACTAACCCAACCCACATGAAAACGATCCGTTTTGGGCTCCTTTGCACTTCGTCTTCTTCCTCCACACATAAACCCTCAACATGTTCCTCTTCCAGCACCTGTTTCACGGTCCACTCCTGCCGGAACCACCTCTCTCTTCCATCCGATCCCACCGCATTAGACGGAGACGACGGAGGGAAGCCATCTTCTTTAGTCTCTGAATCCCTCGTCGTCGAAATAGTGTTCAGATTCAAGTTGAACCTAAACACAACGGTCCGCTCTTACTGAAGTTGTTAATTTGGCGCCAAATTCGACCCCGCACCCGACTCAAATTGACTTCTTGACTTAGAGAACGATCTCGGGTTGCTCGGCTCCTCCAGCGGCGGTGACAAAGGCGCATCAAATTCGTTGATTTTGTGGCGATTGAACTTGAAATTGGCCTTGATAGGAGGAGTGATCGGAGGCGAATGCGGAGGTCAAGAGAATCAACCCAAGGCAACGTCGTAAGGCATCGGAGGGCCGTTGTACTCGACGACGATTGAGTAGTGGAGGTGGTCCTCGTACTCCTAATCGCATCGTGCCGAGCTATGTCTTCCTCCGATTCCGAAGCTGAACCCATTGGAGGAGGCGATGGAGTGTTTTTGTTCCCGAGAAAAGTCGAAAGAAAGTGGTGTGGTTGTGGCAAGCTTGGAGGAGAAAGAGAGACTCACGGTGGTTATAGAAACGTGAAATCACATACCATCATCACCAAAATGAAGTTTTTTTTTTCTTTTTTCTTTCTATTCTTCAAAACGTTGACGTTTTGGAATAACTTGACTCCAAAATTCCAAAACACATAGTTTTTGTGCTGCATATGTAGATGAGTGACGTGGCATACGAACATGACGTGGCAAGGTGATGTGTCAATGTGAGATGATGTGTCAAGTTGCAACCTGAAATTGAAAGTCAGTTGAACTAAAAATATAAAAAATCGAAAGTCCAGAAAAAAAACAAATGAAAACTCTAAATAGGAGTTAAATTAAAATGAAAACAAATACAGATGGTGTAGAAGCATTTAACCCCTTCATTTTTAAATCAAAATACCTAACAACCTCAATGTGATGAACTGTTCAAATAGGTTGAGATGAAGTAACCAAAACACCATAATTTAACTTTCACAGTCTTTACTCTTTAATCATCCAAAGAAGATGTTGTGCTAAAGATACAATGGGATATGGGATGGGACCACAAACCAAATCAATCATCCAAAGAAGATGTTGTGCTTTTCTTGCGCATGAGATATCCACTTTCAGGTTCCCATTTATCTTTTTTGGACCATTTTTGCCTACAAGGGCTCTCATCTTCTTGATTGGCATTCCAATTATTCACCAAAATGACACTTGTTTAACCAATGTTTAATCTCAATTTTACAAGCTTGAAAAATGTTATGAAAATGTTTACAACTTTCACACAAACTCTATCATAGTTGCTTGGTTAAATAGCAATTTTTGTAACTCATTCATGTGCTTATGTTACAGGTCAATATTGTGAAAACAAATTTTATTTAAAGTTTGCATGCATGACTTTTTTTATACTGTCCTAGTTTTATAACCATGTAATTTAAAAGAAAGATTTTAATTCTATTTGAAACCTTCAAAATTTCAAGAGGAAGATATTGAACTTTCAGTGAGAAAACATCAAATATGTAAGAACAATGATGTTCGAAAATTAAATTATTTTTACTGAGAAGTCGTTAGGATTAAAGTAATTTATCATTAAAAAGACTATTTTGCTATGATAGTCATAGCGAGCTTTCACAAAACTAGAATAGTTTTGGGTAGGAATAAAGATTTATTAATAGGTGTCTTCTTTAAATACCCATATATAGAGAGTAAAAATCATAAGCCTATATATATAACCCATATTATATAAGCCAATATCGACGAAAATAAATCTAACCTATATATTTTTTTGCTTAACCAAAGCTAAGTCAATCATAACATCACACATAATTAAAATGTCATTCATAATTGTTCCTTTCGCCCATAATTGGGCCCTTGTACTTTTGTTCTACTACTGAATAAAAGTACTGTTTGCTGAGAAAAAAAAATACTCACCCAATGAATTTGTGGGAGCACAGAGATTCACCCATATTTAAAAATTTTAATAAGATGTCACTATTTTAGTGGTGGCTTAGTGTAAGCCAATTAATTCTTGGCTAAAACTTCTCATACTAAATATATATGCTTCACCAAAACATGTTTGGTCAAGTGGTTAATATCACTTTGGATTTCCTCTAAGATTTCAAGTGGTTAATATCACTTTGGATTTCCTCTAAGATCTCAAGTTTGAATCACCTTGTCGACGATATGAGATGAGATTTGCGGGGTAGAATTTGTGGGTGACGCTCTTTTTTAAGAGTGAGAAATCTTGTTACTTCAAATATGATGTCTCGTCGCTGACAATATATATATATATATATGTTTCACATTTGAGGCGGTGCTACACTACCCTTGATCTCACAATAAGGCACATTTGAGGCGGTGCTACACTAACCTTGATCTCACAATAAGGCATAGTCTAAGCTTTGAGAAATGCATTCATGATGTGCAGTTTGTGCAATAAATAGAAAAGACAAGAGAAAACCTTGGACCATGCCTTGAGATGAGCATCATGTCACCACTTATGATCTACGCAACTGTTGTGCTCATGCGCATGCGCATGTGCATGTGCATGTCCATGTGTTATGCACATTATATAGTCCCTCCCCTACCTATATATACACAGCTACTCACTCGCCAAACCACGGTTCATTCATAAATCTTCTGGCAATGCATAAATCATATCCATCTACCAAATCCAATCCCCAAGACTCTTGCAGGATATGCACAACCTTTCTTCTTCAAGATCACCAGTGTTTTTCAGCTTCCAATATCAGAGATCTGGAAGTGTTTCTAAAGACGAGCTTCTTGGTGTTGCCAAAGAAAAAGACATGCATGTAGTAAGGGCAAAATTTCAAGAAAACCAATTACTTTTGGATATAATTAGACGTCCGGTAAGGTTTGGCAATTGACGTACCCGGTAAGGTTTGGCAAGAAAGATGTTGAAGCTTCTGTTAGTTAATCAGTTAACCATCTGTTTGCTCTCTCTTTAGCCTTTATGTCAATAGAAAACCACACAAAAACATAGCAAATAGGCCTATGAATAGTCAACAAGGTGGGTACCATACTAACAAAAATGGATGATTACTACAATGTTGGCCAAAGTAATAGAACACCACATAGTTCCCAAGACAGATTTTCAACTGACAAATTCTTGTTATACCATCTGTCTCTGAAGATGTCAAAATCAGTGTTCACAGATTCATGTGTTCACAATCAACATAAAATCCACCATACAAAGAAGAACAATCAACAATCAATCTGTGGTTGGGCAACAAAATCCAGAGATGATAAAGCCACGGCTTTGCCATCTTTGATCAAACTAAGTAATCAGTAAACAAGGCGAGAAAGCAATGGCAGGATAGGTATAGGAAATACAGGAAGATAATTAACAAATGATAAAATAAAGTGAACATGGTCATTAAAAGGTTTCAAAGTGTTAAACAGCTTCTTTGACAGAGGACACTAGTAAATTCCACGACTCACGAGTAAGGGGGCCGGTTAAACAACATTTGCACAAAAGAGATGCTTACCAAACAAAGTTATAAGCAGGCAAGCAAAATGTTTCAGCTAAATATTCCAAACAATCAAAACAAAAAATAAATTGCGATTAAAAACATACATCACATAATCTATTAGCAAAAATGCCAAAGTCACTTGAAAAATCAATTCAAGAGCTAAGGCAATAAAGCATTTGCAACACACATGACGTGCAAACCAATTTGTAATTTCTTAGGAAGATTTCAAGCGACATTCTCATTTTCGGTCATACCATGATAACATCAACCAGAGTACGCATTCAATCACGAAAGAAATCGAGCAAGCACATAGATAAACAACCATAAAGCCTAGTTCATAGAAGGAAGCTGCAAAATCATTCTTGTATTGATATATGAGCATTTCAGCTGACATACATAAAGACCAGTAAACTAATCAATCAGCTTATAGAGCCCTAAAATTCCCAACTTTTTTCTTGCAAACTTTATCTGAGAACAAGAGCAAGACATTCAAATACTCGTAATGCTACTTCTCCAACTACACTAATCACAAACAGGAAAATCAAATGATCAATAAGCCTACACATAGATATAGATAAGTTAGATGCTCCTACCTAAGCAGCTGCAGTGCTCCTCCTACTTATTCTTCACTGTGACACCGAGCTCACCAGCAATAATAGCTTTGGTGGCCATGTCCAGAAACATCCCATGCTCGATAACACCGGGAAGCCTCAACATTGCATCACTTGCAACATTCAAATCCCCAATATCTTTCTTAAAATACAACTCCACACTATAATTTCCATTGTCAGTCACAAAGGGCTTGCCATCTTGACCTAAAGTTCTGAACTTTGCAACACAACCAGCATCTTCGAACAGTTCTTGCAGCTTTTTTGCAGTAAATTTCCAGCAAAACGGCACGATCTCGACCGGCAAGGCCAGCCCACTTCCGCCCAAATGCGGCACAATCTTCGACTCGTCGACAATGACGACGAACTTTTTACAAGCACCCTCCACCATCTTCTCCCTCAGGAGCGACCCTCCTCGGCCCTTCACCAAATTGAGGAAGGGATCGAGCTCGTCGGCACCGTCGATGGCGAGATCGAGGACCGGGTACGAGTCAAGGTCGGACAAGGGAATTCCGACGGAAACGGCCTGCTCGTGGGTCATCTTCGATGTGGGTATCCCCACAATGTTCGCGAGCTTTCCCTGCTGCACAAGCTCGCCGATCCGGTTCACGGCGTGCTTGGCCGTCGAACCGGTACCCCGACCCAGAACCATCCCGGACTCGACGTACTCGACCGCCTTGTAGGCAGCGATTTTCTTGAGCTCGTCCTGAGTCAGAACGAGTGGAGACTTGGAAGGAGAAGCCAACGAGCCCGTCTCCATGGCCGATTTCTCAGAGGCCATGAAATGAGGGTAAGCAATAGCCATGGAGGGTTGAAAAAAATTGAGTGAAGAACAAAAATTGATTTATGGGATTCAGATAGGTGATTGGAGGGTGAAATGGGTCAGAAAATGCGAACAGAAAAGAGCATGAATGATTGAACTAAGAGAGAACCCAAATAGGGCATAAAGGTGGAGGAAGAGAGATGGAAGGTTCAAATAATTTGGGCGCTCTGTATTTGAGATGCCTATTCCATTTCTATCTTATAATAATCAATTGAGAAAAAAATATCTTTATATATTGACGGCCAATATTTACGTGTCAATGACGTCATTTCATCTCATCAATTATTAATATTTATATATGATTCAATAAATTTGTAGGAACAAGAGTCCTTTAGAATTTATTTATTTTATATCTTGTTTAAAAAAAATTAGTCAATAAATTATGATATTTCAGATATTGTACTTCAATTTTGTTATATAAATTAGTTTATATTTGATGCCGCTCCGGTTATTTGTTCACATTCGAGAATAAATAATTTAAATTAAATATATTTTGACTTAACCTAAATCAAACAATTGATATGAGAGCTGATAGACTCTCTGAATTCGACTATTTTAACGATGTGTCACAACCACATTGGTGGCTTACACTAAACTAAATAATTCTCACATTATAATATTTGCTTTCCTTATAAATATATGGTCATTAATAATTATACTAAAAAATATACATAACATAAAATTGATAAACAAAAAAATAATAATAATATGAAGTCTCTTTTGTTAAACATCAAAAAAAAAAAAAAAAAACTCATAGTAGGCACATGTGTCTATCTGTTAGAAAAATCCTTTCATGTTTAACATTAATACTGTACATCATCAGTTTCAGATCAAATATTAGGAGATTACATGGCATTATCTTCAAGACCCAGTAGTTCTTTTCAGATTTGAAACTAAATGTGTCTGCTTAATGGATTCTTGAATCCAATACAGAAAGTCCATGTAATAAAAAGCACTTGTAACCTATGCTATTTGGTCACTGGTTTCATATGATTTCAGTTCAAGCTATAGCTAAAACTGCAGTAGATCAAGTTACGTATTATTTCATCTATTATCCCACCAAGAAGGATAGTGCCATCCACTATCAAGTTCTACAAAATTGAGTAATTTAACAACATACTTCTACAGCTACACAGTGCATGAAAAGTACTACACATGGAAACTCAGGCATGAGGTCTCTACAACTGACCTGAAAAGTTGTTATCTTGGCCCTGAAAGCCGCACAGCAGAAATATACGCATCACTGTTGCAGTCTGATGGTCCAGAGCTAGTACCTTCCTCGCTGATTGATTTGAAGAAGCCTGAATAAAGGCGGGAACCCATTTGAGAGGAGGTTGGGGGCGGAGGAATATCACAGAGGCCGTCCAGCATTTGAACAACTTTGGTCATTGACGGCCTCCTAGACATATCTTCCTGTATACACCACAAGGCAACTTTAATTGCATCAGTTACTCTCCCGTCTTTGTCGCCTATCTCCAGCTTCGAATCGAGGAGGTCGCTCAGTTTCCCTTCTTCCATCATCTTAAAAGCACAGGATGGGAAATGGGATTTCTCCGAAGATTCGGATGGATCAAAGTTTTTTCTCCCTCCGATGATCTCTAACAATAACATTCCATAGCTATAAACATCACTCTTCTCTGATATTGCGTAGTTTGTAATCCACTCTGGCGCAAGGTACCCCCTCGTGCCTCGCATTGTTGTGAATACATGACTTTGTTCTCGAGTCATTAGCTTAGCCAATCCAAAATCCGAGACTTTGGCGAGATATTTATCATCGAGGAGCACATTTTCAGGCTTTATGTCACAGTGAATTATCTTCACATCGCAATCTTCATGAAGATAAGCCAGTCCTTTCGCAGTTCCCAATGCTATATTGAATCTTGTATCCCAGTCCAACATGAAACCTTCTTTTCCTTTCCGAAAGATCCATCTCTCTAGAGATCCATTTCCCATGTACTCGTATGCAAGCATTCGATGGGTTCCATCGGCACAGAAGCCTTTGAGCCTCACTAAGTGATGATGATGGATGCTGCCAATGATGCTTACTTCAGCTCGAAACTCTTTTTTTCCTTGGCCAATGCCTTCCAGCTTCTTCACAGCAATCCGACTTCCATCCGGGAGTACTCCTTGGTAAACCGAACCAAATCCTCCTTGCCCAAGCTTCACAGAGAAATTATTAGTCGCAGTTTGGAGATCTTTGTAACTAAACCGAACTGGCATCCCAGATAAACTCTCCAAGAAATTATCCTCTTCTGAAGTTTCTTCAGTAAAGTCTGGCACTTTATTCCTTTTCTGATGGTACCGGAACCCACCATAAAGGAGACCAAGGATCACGATGAGTGTTGCAATAGTTATGATCACAACATAGGGGAAAGATTTGTGACTTCCTCCACCCCCTGCATTTTTTGCATCCTGACTTCCATCACTCAATACCTTGACGTATGAAGTAAAACTAGAACCCTTATCAGCGCCTTGGAAACTTCCAATCCTGTCAAACATATAACAGTTTCCTGAACTGTTCTGAAAGAACAAAGCAAGGCACGAGCAATTACCAAGGCAAGAGGCTTTGCAGCCACTCAAAGTAGTTTGTGATGAGGGCAATACAAACCCAAGGGAAAAATAACTTAGCCCATCCCCAGCATTCACTAGCTCTGTAGAACCCTTGGAGTGGCCACATGGAGAGACAATCCCTGTTTTGCAACCACGGGAGCTAAGACCTGTAGGACACAGGCACTTGTTATTGGAACAAGCATTATATGGATCACAAGGCTCTGGCGTACTGCACGGATCGCTTGGTATTTTTATTGATGAAGGAAGATTTGACCCCCCATGCTGGAGAATGTAGAAAGAGATAAGGCCATCATTTTTTAAAACTGCGATCCAAGTGGCATTTGCGTTGGTGTTGTCTGAGAAAACAAATTGCCACACTAGAGCTTTGTTTTGGTCATAGAACCTCCACGAATTAGCCTTGAGAGACGCTGAAGCCACCACACCATCTTCATTAATAATTCTTCGGTTTTCCTTTGCCATAGACCAATAAGGTTGTGGAGTTTGAAAACCTGCAGAAAGAATCATATCTCCGGCCTTGATTTCAAGAATATAGCTTAAGTTATTGGAACTAAGATCACTTACAAGCTTCATTCCTTCCACAAACTCCTGATTTGATATAAGGGTATTGGTAGGATGGCTGAAGCTCTGCCATACTATTTTACTGTCATCCCCAAGCACAACCAAATTTCCCGAGTCCTGCAATTCCATCGCTGAAACCCCTTTTCCAGCATTATCTATTGACCAAACTGTACTCCCACTTGTTTGTAATAGCAGATTTCCATTTTCTTGGAACATAAACTTATCTGAATTTCTAACCGGTAAACCTCTATTTGCAGTCCAGATTACATTTAAGCTATCCATATGCATGATAACTAGTTCAAACAAAGTGACATCTTGGAGTGTGGTAGTGAAGCCGAATGAAAAGACTGAGTTGTTAGATAAAAGAAACAACCCATCATGATCAATCCAATTCATTTGAGAACCTTGAAACCCTGGGAGTATCTTGCCAGTGCTTTGTACACTAGCCACACAGGCTTGAGACAAAAGTAGAAAAGAGAAGCACAAGGAGCCCGCATATCGATTGAAAACCGGAGTCTCCATGGTTAAACAAACAGCCAAGTTGAGCTAGATTAGGCCAAACCAGAAGTCAGGGAAGAAGAGAATTACTTAGCCCATAGAACACAAAAAGGACCCATGAATGAGGAGGAATTGGCCCTTCAACTGTCCATACACAAATAACCTGTTTTTAGAAAGTTGATTTGGTAATATTGCATTAAACAACACAGCAGTAGAATTCCAAAAATAAAAAAAATAAAAAAAAGACTAAAACAACAAGGTAAGAAGAAATTTGTCAGTGCTAAACTCAACATGCCAAATTCAGAAGAAAACAAAAAGACTAAAGTAAACAAAACTAAGAGGTAACATATGGAAAAGAAAACAAGCCAACAGTGAAAGGGGAGAAATTCGCTAATATCAGAAGAGGAAAAAAAAAATGGTCCCTTGTGTTTCTACATATGAATTGCCCAATTGCAGGATCTATTCTGAAACAAAACTAAAACTCATGAAGCTACTCTTGAATTCTCAGGAAAAAAAAAAAAAAAAAACTCAGCAACAAAACCCAGAATTCTAGCACCAAGCAAGCATACCAGAAACATGTCTCCTCAGAGCTGACAATTCAACACAACCCAGAAACCAAAACCAGCTCAAAAACCAAAATTTCACAGAAACTCAATCAGATGAAGACTAGAAACGAAGTGGGTCAACAATGAGAGATCACAACTCTTGGGCACTCTTGATTTAGTCACAATATAGAGAGAACTGATAAACCCAGTAAAATTGAGGCCAGAAAATGAAGTGGGCAGTCTCCAATTTTGAGCATTAATTGAGAGGAAGCAAAAAGTTGCAGAAAAGTAGAGAAAGCAATATGGAAACAGGAATGAGCAGGTTCAGAGCAACAGCAAATGCATAAAAATTTAGAAAGAGAAGAGAGAGAAGTTACCATCTGTGGGCGAGGAAGAAGCCAGAAGCAGAGGAGTTGCAGACATGGGTCTCCTTCTGTAATTAATGGCCGGTTTCGAAAATTCAGGTTGATTTGTCTTAAAACAGCAGCAGCTTCCAAGATCTCATTCTCAGCTGAGGTATTATGTAGTGAGCTGTTTCTATTCTATCTATGCACATTTTATGTGCAACTGTCATATACAAAACAAAGTAGTGTGTGAGATATTGACAGATCCAACAATTCATTTATTTATTTGTTTCTTTCTATAAATAATAAAAATAATT
>JAYMTA010000729.1:0-24831 GCA_036897625.1 Pelargonium cotyledonis
AAAGTCCAAAAAAAAAAAAAATTCATATGCAACATACCAAAAGAATCGCAGTGGAGGACTCGTTGGCCCACCCATTCTCCTCGAGGAGGTGGCCGATTATGATGCAAGCACATAGCAGAGTAAAGAAGACGGTGAGAGCGATGACGGTGTTGGTATTGAAAAATGAAGACGAAACTGCTGAATTTTGAGCAACTGATGATGAAAGTTGATGCGGAGCTTCAATGGCAGAAGGGTTGGTCACCATTTTTAGAGAGAGAAAGTGGCCATTACAGACCTAATTTCAGTTTTAGGCCTTCTCCTCCTCTGCTTCTCCAATATATATACACACACACACATTAATACCCTCACAAACACTCTTTTTCGTCATCATCATTTGCGATCAATTTTCATTTTTTTAGTTTCTCCGATTGATCGATCTCCTAATTCGTATACATTACACTAGTGGCAGACTCGTTCTTCGACATCTTCGACTTCTTCATGCACCCTTCGTCTTCTTCTTCTTCTTCGTTTCCGGATCAACTGATTCCATCCTCGCTGAGAGCATCTACCGGCGAATCACCAAAACCACCGGCTTCGATCCCACTCAATGCTCACATGCTCAGCTCTACCGCTGCCACTGCCGACCAATCTCAGCAGGTAGTGTAGGCCTCCTCGCCGATTAGAAGCCGGCCTCCGGCAGGAAATTTGTATAATAATCGGAAATAAATAAAATTTGGAACAAGAAAATTAAAAATCTCCGCAGATGAAACGCAACGTTTCACTAGGGATTGAGTTTAGAGTGATGACGCGGCTGCCACTAGGTGATTGTGGCAACGTTTCACTAGGGATTGAGTTTAGAGCGATGTCGCGGCTGCCACTAGGTGATGTGGCATCTGACATTTGAAGAACACGTGACATATCGGTCGTCAACTTGCTATAACAGGTTGATAGGGCCCAAATCAAAAAAATTGAAATGTTAATGATCCTAAATCACATGATTTTGAATCTAATAGCTAAATTAAAACAAAATTCAATCTAAGGAGACAAAACTAATTAGCCCAGTATTTTTACACTTTTGCAGTGTAGAGTGTAGACTGTATTGAAGAACAAGGCAACAACAGCAATAGTGCTCTTTGGCGGCTTCTCTTCTTCGTCCCTCGAAAGCTGACGCCAAAAGAGGCATTTTTTCAAGCCATCGACTTGTTTATGGTCTCTGAGTGAATGGCATCTTCCATCTTCGCCAGGACTCTCTTGGGTCGCCGCTTGATTCGCTCCTCAATCTCTCAGACGCACCAAATTCTCACTTCTCTCTGCACTGTAAGTGTGAAAATTTATGAGCTTTTTCAGTAATCTCACTTGGGTTTCTGTTTTACAATCGACCCTTTTCTGGGTTTGATTTGTTTTCGATGACTGTGTGGTGGGTCTTTCATGTTTTGTGCCTTTTTTTATGGGTTTTGATGTTGTAAGTTAATATGATGATTTTCAGAATCAGAAAATAGGGTTTTATGAACTGGTTATTTTCTTGTTGTCAATACCGTGATTGTTTCTTAGTCTCATCAGCTGAGTGATTTCACTGTCTTAGACTCTTACTAGGGAGTTCATATTGTTGTGGTTTGAGAGTGCACTTTGTTTCATTGCATGATCGGATTATGTAGAATGACAATCATTAGTTTATGTGTAAATTTAGTAGAATTGAGCTTAACATTTGTTTTGTCTAGCATTTTGTCTAAATTTAGTAGCTTGATAATGTAGTCCTATTTGAAGGTGTAATTCTGTCCCCATTTATCATGTTGATTTGACTATAAGCTTTTCCAATACACGCAGAAGAGACCAGTTCACTTTCTGGCCGAACACACGTACTCAACATATAGAAAATCATGTCAGGCTCGTAATATTATGGCTTCCTTGGTTGATGGGAGAAAAGCTGGTTTTTCTACACTGTCCATGTCTTCAAGCGAACCTGTTGTTTCTGTTGATTGGCTTCATAAGAACCTGAAGGAACCTGATGTGAAGGTACCTTCGTTTACTGTTTTATGCCCCATCATTTTTGTACTCCTTTTTGTGTCATGGAACTTGTTTTCTTGATTCCCTCCTTTATCCCTCATTAGTCCAAATCTGATTCTGAAGAATGTATTATCTTGTGTTTATTGACCTATTTTCTTTGCCAAAGTTTGATAGAAATAATGGTAAGTTTTGTATATTGTATTTTTAACTTAAGTTATTTGTTTTTCAAGGTGTTGGATGCATCCTGGTATATGCCAGATGAGCAGAGAAATCCACTTCAAGAGTATAAGGTGTTGCCTTTTGGTCTGCTCGCAATTTTGTTTTAACACCATTACATTCATATGAAATCGTACCTTATGAGTTATGATTATCTTTTCTACTTACCTCCTTTGGTTTATCACCTTCTTGCCCAGAACAGGTTGCTCACATTCCTGGTGCCCTTTTCTTCAATGTGGATGGAATTTCTGACCAAGCAACAAAAGTGAGTGGCTTTTGCTTCATTTTTTCTTGTTGCTATTATCTTAGAATTTGCATTTACTTCCTCTAAAATTGTTGTAATAATCTATATTTTTCCTGATGGAATTTTGTAGTCTTCTCATTACGACTCTATCTCCACTTCTTCCTTCACTGTCTATCCACTCCTTGCTGCCTTTTTTGTATACTTTGTCCCAAAATAAGTGTTCATTTTCTATATTAAAAAAATTGTCCCAAAATTAATTTGGACACTCATTTTAGGATAAAGGGAGTGTCATTCTTGCGGAAAATGCACTCTTTATGCTACTCTTCCATATTTCTTTGCCAAGTGGTGAAGTACATAACTAATAGTCATTTTTTATCTTGTTATGCTCATATTCGTATTTGTGATATAAAAAACTATATTTCTTGATGATTTGTATTAGTTGCCGCACATGCTTCCCAAAGAGGATGCCTTTGCTGCAGCGGTGTCTGCTCTTGGTATTGATAACAAAGATGGGGTGATTGTTTATGATGGCAAGGGACTTTTCAGTGCAGCTCGAGTTTGGTGGTGAGTTTCAAGGTTGATAATACAATTTGACTTGATTTTGGCTATATATAACTGATATGCACTGTTTTATTAATGAAATGAAAAAGGATGTTTAGAGTATTTGGGCATGACAGAGTCTGGGTGTTAGATGGGGGCTTGCCAAGATGGCGTGCATCAGGATATGATGTTGAATCTAGCGCGTCAGGTGGTGCAATCTTGAAAGCAAGTGCTGCTAGTGAGGCAATAGCAAAAGTATCTAAGGGACTGTCAGTAAGTTTATGAGTAGTCTACTTCAGTTCATGGTTTAAAATCCCGTAGTCTCATTTTCAAATTGTAGAAGCTTTATTGCTTGTTTTTCATTGGCTGAAGTCTTACACCTTCAATGTCAAAACGCTCATTTAGTTGTGTGGTTATATGATAAATGATTTCAGGTAGGGCCAGTCACTTTTCAGACAACATTTAGGCCACATCTTGTCTGGACGCTTGAACAGGTTGGTTATCCATTATTGTTCTTATTATGCGCCAAGACCCACCCTTACGCGCAACTAAAGTTACTATAAAAAGTCCATCACCAAAATGCATTGTACTAGCTTTCTCTTTCATGCACATATAAGTCAACTGAGATGGACTGATATTCTGACATGATTATTTTTGGTTGGGTGAAGTTTTCTAGATAATCTAGGCGTTGATTAAAGTACAATTCAATGGTCGAGTTAAGGTTGTTATATGTTGCAGATTAGGGAAAACATTGAGGAAAATACACACCAACATATAGATGCTCGGTCGAAAGCCAGGTATACTACACGTTGCTGCAATTGGTAGTTATTTTAGTTCGTTGTGATATTGAAAATTGATTATTAATGATCGTAATAGGTAGTTGTGTGTTTTTCAAATGGACAAAAGTTTGTGCTCTATGGGCTCACCATCTTACATTTGGCACTAGTTAGTAGTTACAACGAAATCAACTTCCTAAATTTGACTTGATGAAGATCTGATATCACAGATTTGATGGTGCTGCAGCAGAACCTCGAAAGGGAATAAGAAGTGGTCATGTACCGGGCAGCAAGTGCATTCCTTTTGCCCAGGTAAAGGGTTGACCACTTATATGCTATTTATCTCATTACTATATTAATTGAATAATGTGGCATGAAAGTACATTGTTAATTTAATTTTTGATCTGTTGTAGTACCCTATTGAATTTCTTGCTCTTGTTCTATGCGTCTTGCACTGACATGAAGAAAAAAAGCATTATCTTTATCGATTTTAGTTTAAATAGACAAATCATGTTTTTTGTTTAACAAAGCCACGTGATTTTCTTTTGCAGATGTTAGATAGTTCACAGTTACTTTTACCTCCAGATGAGCTTAAGAAACGATTTGAACAAGAAGGTTAGGACATTTTCTCATCCTAATTTCCATATCCATCAAATCGACTGCGCTCTACTAGCTTTATATGAGTTTCTTGTAGTGGCTATGATCATTTTGTTGCATGTGTCACTGTCATAATACAATCACCGTCACGTTTGTATTACTTGTCAATTCTTGCATGTTTTCTAACTACTAGTTAGGGTTTCACAATGTAGGAAATTTAAATTTCAAGTATGCCCTCTGTAAAACATTAAACAAAAGGAAGAATTACATTTTGAAAATACCCACACGTCCTAGTTTCTTAGGAAATCAATTAAAAATAGCAGATGACACCTAATACAACTATGTAACTTCTTGTTCTTCTGCAGGCATCTCTTTGGACCGTCCTGTTGTAGCTTCCTGCGGCACTGGCGTTACTGCCTGCGTTCTTGCTTTGGTACACTCTTTTTTCAATTTATTACAAATATACCCTTGAAGTTTACGCTTAGTTTTGTTTCCGAGTAGTTTATATTCAATCATTCTCACATCACAAAAGCGCAGTCCTTGTGCTTCCAATGAGTATCTCAAACTTGCATTTTGACCGACATCATCCAGTCTCATTTTTTTATCTAATCTTTCAGGGTCTTCATCGACTTGGGAAACCTGATGTTGCAGTCTATGACGGGTCTTGGACTGAATGGGGAGGACAGGCTGATGCACCCGTTGAAGCTTTGGCAGCTTCAGCCTGACACTGTCAGGCTCAGGAAGTGAATAGCAAGAAAATGTGTATGAAATTTTTTAGTTGTGGTTCTTGTGGAATGCTTAGTATGAGATTTTGGGTAAAAAGAGAACAATAACCAAAACCATTTGTTTCATGGATTGTACTGAAATGATATTACATTGCAATGAAGTGACTTGTGGATTGTTTCCTCCATGAACCCATTTGTAATAAACTAGAGAGAGAAAAAATTTGAAAGTAAATTTGAACATATCAACGATGAAAGTAGATAAAAGAAGATTGTCCTCACTTGTCTTTACGAACACGGGTCATGAAGATTGTATGAGTTGATTTGGTACGACATGACACGATTAACGCAACGAATTCTACAACGCTTGACATGATACAATTAGATATCACTAATTTAATCCCATTTAGCACGACGACATGCATAAAATAATACAAACAATTAGAACCGAGGATGAGTATCAGGTCATGAGTCGGGTTTTGGCATTTTGCATGTGGTGGAATGTGTGTTTTCCTTGCTTTACATATTAGAATTTTATGTTTAAATAATATAAACAAGACGTTAAGAAACAAAACCGATCGTGTGGCCTAATGGATAAGGCGCTCGCCTCCGGAGCGGGAGATTGTGGGTTCGAGTCCCATCACGATCGTTTTTCCTTATTTTTCCATTTTTTTTGGGTAAAAATATAGGTGTCAATTTCGGGATCGGTTTCACTTTTTTAATTCATGAATCGCGCAAATTTGACTTGATTGAAATTCGGATGCCCATGAATTTGAACTTGATTGATATATACTACATTCAAGTCCGGTGTAAATGTAGTGAATTCAATTCTATATTTTTTAGCGGAATTACTCGTTAACTTCACACCGAAAATGTGTGAAAATCCGTCAAGAAACACTATATGGCATAAAACAGAGCAAAACAAAACCATATAAGCAATTTTTTTTTTATGAGTTCTGCCAAAATTCAGAACCAAAGAAGAGTGTCATCAAATTTAAGGTTTTGTCACTAACAAGAAACTCTGTAGTTCACAAAACAAAACAAAGCCAAATCCATAAACACCATTTCTTGGCAAACCTAAGAACAAACAGTTGTCATAGGTACTATTACTAAACTGATAGCTACAGTTTGAAAAATGTAATGATAATTCTATCTCTTCCTGAACATGCAAAATACTATCAGCGCCCACGGCTTGTTTATTATCTGAAACTTGCAGCACGTCCAGTGCTTGACAAATAAGTGCTTGGCAAAATCATTCAGTCTTGCATTCGTCCCCGACACATTTAGAGCACATAAGGAACCCGAAAATGGTAACAATATAACAGTCTTGTGCTCGTGTTCGTGTTGGATCAGTGAAAGACACACGACACGCATGTACGATTGATGTTCACTTGTCTTTCATAAATGTGTCGTGTTTGTGTTACACAAGAGATGTGTACACAATCAATGTAACCAACATGATTCAAGTGCGTTTGGACTTGTTATATTTGTAAGAGTATCGTGTTTGTGTTGGACCTGCGAAACAAACACGATACGTTACATAATTGATGTGATCAGTCCTACACATATCATCCAAATCTATTGTGCTTTTAAGGCGAGAATGTGTGCAGAATCAACTGTAACTTGCCTTATCTCTCGTTTAAGGTCAACACAACAAGCCAACACGATTATTCAACGTGTTGTGTTTTTGTTGGCTCATAAAATGCATATGTAGCCTTTAACACGACACGAACACAACACATTAACACAAATTACAGCTCTAATAGCAAGCTATAAAACCCAAGACGTTCGTTTAAACTAGCATAAGATGAGAAGAAACAAATATTACCGTCCACCAGGATGGTCCACGTAAGCTACTACACTAATAAGCCCTCCTTTCATTACGATTTGCTTTGCCTCTTCCAATGCTTGATGAGTAGTATTTGGCTGTGTAGTTATTGCCTTTTCGCCACCTGGAAGGTAACCCAAATTGAACGCAATAACCCTAAAAACATAGAAGGCACCAAATTCAGGCAAAAGATTCATAATCATGATATACATATTAAACGAATATATGGTCATTCGTAAAATTATATATTGTAATGAAATTGGAATGAACTTATAAAACCACACTATTAATGTGAATAAATGAATGTAACAGATATTCGACAATGAAACTAAAGACATGAGATGTGAAGTAAGAGAAACATCCACCACGGCTATTTTACAATTCATGTACGGACAGTGACAATTCAGTGAGCAAAAGAAAACACGAATTGCTATTGGTACCTTATAGGGGTGTTGTCAGGAATAACGTCACCCATGCTTACGTGACAGATGTTGAAGAGCTTGACTTGTTTTTTCTGCATACACCATAACTTATAGGTCAGTAGATAAGCAATGTAATCTTAAGAACACACATTTCGACTATAACTCCCAATCGGGCGAGCTTGATGAATGCTATTTTTACACGCAGAACAAAAACCAACACGTGACAATTGAAATTTTATTGTTATATGTTGAACAGAACCGTCTAACTGGAGAGACAGTGGTCCACAGGTTGGAAAGTCTGTTCCAAAACGTGAATCACGCTACTTAAATAACATAAATAATAGATACAAATAGATTCAAGAATGTGTCACCTCTTCAGGACTGAACGATTTGTCAATCAAAGAATGTGTATTTATCAGTGCGTCCTTCTGAATGTCAATTCCATAAACACAACCATTTCCAGAGCCGTCAGAAACCAATTTCAGCAACTCAGCAGTGTCGTGACCATTACCACAAGTGGCGTCGATAACTGTATCACCCTTCTGAACAACATGTTTCCAGACCCTGGTAGGAAAGCAAATTCAAAACAATAGAACTGAAGAAACTATAGTTTGGTTCTTGCGATCGTAAGTGTAGCACTTCGAGTAAAGATTAAAGAATATAATTTTCTAATCAAGCTTGTAAAGAAGAAAAAAAATGGTCAATATGAAACGTACTGGTGTACAACATCAGTAGCTCTCTTCGTTCCAGAAACATAGTCCATCAGAAATTCCTCCATCCCTGAATCACACATTATATAAAAAAATTGAATTTAGTCATAGATGTCATATTCCAAAGTTAAATTAAATGGTAGTATCTTCAAAGGTGAGTTATAAATACAGTAACGATTGAAAAACACTAACTAGACTTAAATTCTAAATGCAATTCTATTGATGAAGAGAAGTGGTGTTAGAAATCGAATTTCCATGCTTAAACTAAACAAAACACCAAACGGGAAATTGAGCACTGAACCGTTTAAGCTAAAACCAAGATGATATGAGACAACAAAAACTATTCAAGCAAGTACCACTGGAGCAACTTCAAAGTTTGAAGAAGCATCAAATACTTTCGGGAACAAGAAAACAGCAAGATTATCCACAATATGGACCAAAATCACATGCTTTCAAATTGCATTTTTTATTATCATGCTAAAACTAAAACTAACTGATAAAACTCATGAGAAGTTGAGCACTGAGCCTTCTCAGCTAAACCAAACATTATAACAAGTTCCACTACAGAATGTTCACAATTTGGTGATAAAAACATGGATTCAGGTTCCAACACATTCAGCACCAAATGCTTTTGGCAGCGAGAAAACAGCACTACAAAGTACAAAACACAATAGTGACAAACACTGCATGCTTTCAAATCGCAATTCTTTTTCTTATCATGCAAAAACTAAACATAACACTCACGGGAAATCGACCACTGAGCCTCAAAGCCAAAACCAAGATCATAAAAGAGAGATAACAAAAAAAAACATTAAAGCAAGTTACACTACAGGAAGCTCAAAATTTGAAGATGAAAACATAGACTCAACACCTCCAGCATAAAATGCTAGCAACAATATTGGGGAAAACACAAGCTTTCAAATTGCATATTTTATTGTCATGCTAATACTAAACACAATTGATCACTGAGCCCTCTAAGCCAAAACCATGATCATAAAAAGCATTAAAGTTACACTACAGCAAGTTCAAATTGTGAAGACAAAAATACAGATTCAACACCTTCAGCACCACATAAGAAAACCAAAAACTCAAACACCTAATGCTCTAGACAACAGCAACGAAAAAACAAACAGCAACATTAGCAAAAATTGTGCTAAACCCACATGGTTTCAAAAATCCATCAACAAAACAAGACAAAACCCAGCCTCAATAACCATATAAAGCCTCCCCAGTAAGAGGAGTGTCCTCCTTAACGTTGTAGAAAGTAGCGGTCACATATTGCCGAAACGGTGTCGTGGGTGTGGGAAGATTTCTGGGTCTGATCGGTAAAAACGAAACCCTTCTCTGGTGGACTAGCTGAGTTCGTGTAAAGGGTCTGAGAATGGCGAGCGAGCGTAAACAAAGCCTCGTCGACGACATCTTCTGCTTCGCAATTAGAGCCACTGAGCAGAGAGAAGAAGCAAAAAAAGGCGAGATTTTTATTTTCACTGTACACAGAAGCAGAGTAGAACAACAGCGTAAATTTTTTGGGTAGCATATATATTAAAATATAGGGTTTTAATTCATGATTGTTCTCCTAATTAAATGCTATTATTTTTATTTTTAATTTTATTAAATTTCCCCAAAATGTAGACCCGAGCACACTGGTTAAGATGACAATTCGAGTTTTTTTAGGGTTGAAAATTATTGGGCTGAACCGGCCCAAATGTAATGTGGTTTGTTCGGGTTGCTTGTCAAGTATTGCATGCATTATGTGCAAATACTTCTTAATTTGTCTTATCCGATTATACGTGATAATATAGGGCACATGTAGTACCCATAAATTCACATATTTTTATTGTTCAACTTTTAATCAACTGTAAAATGTATATCTAAGTTGCGATACGTGTCAGGAATAACATGTAATTTGATCAAATTAAGGGTGTTTTTTGCCCCCATGAAAGGATATCATTTTTATTATAATTGTTAACATTGAATTATAAACAATATAGACTACTCTTAAAGTCATCTACATGATAATTCTATTTAACTTGACGATTATCATTTCAAAATATTGATAATTCTATTTAATTGTTTCTATGAAAATATCTTAATTAGAGAAATTATAATTGACAAAAAAGAGATAAACAAACTCATTTCATTGCATAATATAGCATTGCATCAAAAATGATGCCCACTTATTCATAATCCTAAAAGCCTCTACAAGATCTCTTTTCGTTCAACAGTTCACAAAACCAGCATAATAGCAAGGCCTAATACTCATAATAGCAAGGCCAACAATGCTCTAGTGAAAGAGATTAATCCCAAACAAAACTTGGCTTATGCGTCGTTTAGGGCAAGGACTCCGGGAAGTGGTTTACCCTCTAGAAGCTCCAAGCTGGCGCCACCTCCGGTGGAGATGTGGCTCATCTTGTCTGCAAGCCCTACCTTCTCGACAGCTGCAACTGAGTCGCCTCCTCCAATGATGGTGGTCACTCCCTTGCCACTGAGCTCAGCCAGCTTCTTTGCAATTGCCTGCATATAGAAGGAACATAAGTCAATATGCTCAAAACTCGAAAGCATAATTTGCTTGCAAAGATTTTCTTAGTGCTTGCATCAGTACCAAGTGACTTTTGTGCACACATTCATTACCACAATCACAATGTGAAATAAGCTTGTTTGAGCTCACTAATCTTGAAAATGAACTGGCTAATCAACATAGTTATGTTAAATAGGTTAAAATTTGTAATATTTATCATGTTGGAGATTGTCGTGCCAAGCATGCTGCTCCTATCATGCAAAGCATGCTAAGCAGTCTTGTGTTCGTGTTTAATTGATCATGATTAACTACTAGAAACTTCCTATCTGAATCAAGCTTTTCAATGCATAAACAATCAATTGATACAGAGGATGTGCGCATGGAAGTGAATATTGGTAGTGCATTAAAACAGCCAAGTAAATGTGGGATATTGAGGGCATGTATACCTCAGTTCCTGCTGCAAACTTTTCAAACTCAAACACACCCATAGGTCCGTTCCAAATAACAGTTTGTGTGGTATCCAGAGACTCGCTGAAAGTTTTAATGGAATCGGGTCCAATATCTAATCCCATCCAGCCATCTGGGATACTAGTTGCTGGAACGGTCTGAAACATAAAAATGTAATTTTAGAAAACTATTCTTCACATGACAAAATTAATAAAACATGAACAATATAATTGAAGTTTAGTGTAGCATACAAACATGTTTAACACAATTAGATGACAATCACAATAAACTTAAAGTGGCAAAGGCATTAGAACAAACCTTGCTGTTAGCATCAGCAGCGAACTTATCGGCTATGACCACATCAGTAGGAAGCAATAGAGATACTCCTTTGGCCTTGGCCTTCTCCATTAGAGAGGTTGCGAGGTCAAGCTTGTCCGCCTCCACAAGTGATGACCCAACTGAGTGCCCCTGGGCCTTGTAGAAAGTAAAGATCATACCTCCACCCAACAAGAGGACGTTGACCTTCTCCAAGAGGGATTCGATTACTCCAATCTTGGATGATACCTTTGAGCCACCAACAATTGCTGCAAATGGCCTCTTGGGGTTTGACACAGCTCCAACGAGATAGTCAAGTTCCTAAATAAGAAACCACATAAAGATCCCAAATATTTGTAAGAGATTGTTCACAGAACAGAGAGGGACATAAAAGAATCTACTATTGTATTCGGTGTGTGCGTTACCATAATTTCAACTAGTGAACTAGGACATTTCATAGAACAAATTAATATCATTTTGAGTATACATGCAAGCAGTAATAAAGTGTGATAGTCAATGGAAATACTATACCTTCTGCATAAGGAATCCGGCAACAGAAGGCTTCAAATACTTGGCTACTCCTTCAGTAGAGGCATGAGCCCTGTGAGCAGTGCCAAATGCATCATTCACATAGACATCGGCAAGAGAAGCCAACTTCTTTGCGAATTCTGGGTCGTTCTTCTCTTCTTCCTTATAGAACCTAACATTTTCAAGAAGTAGAACACCTCCTTCAGGAATTTCGGCAACCATTTTCTCAACTTCAGGGCCAACGCAGTCATTTGCCATCTTAACCTGTTGAAGAAACAGGTGCAAAAGAAAGTAAGAATACAGATCCCAGATGTAGAAAGAGACAGGAATGAGATCATCTAGTGAATAAGAAATGCAAAGAGGGAGGACAAACCTCGACTCCGAGGAGTTCAGACAGCCTTGGCACAAGAGGCTTCAAGCTGTACTTTGGTGTGACACCTTTTGGGCGTCCCTGAAAAACCAAAATTCAATAGCAACAGTTCTGTAAGTCACTAATTCAGGGCTAATGCAAAAAATAGCATAAATCAAACTATGCATAACGTAACAACCAAAATTCAGGCTGTAATGCAGAAGGGTATCGGGACATTCCAAGAAAATTCACTGATTCACAATAGAGATCCATCAATTAGATTTATACTTATCAGGAAACAAAGTCACATGACAAATCAATATTAGCATCAGAATCATATTTAAAAACTTGCATTGAATAATGAAGTTCTAGTTTCGAATGGTTAGAAAATAATATACATTGATTCAATATCAATGACTGTCCAAAATATGCAAATTTAATCTATCAAACTTAGATATGCATGTGCATCAAGAATCACATTGTGTAATCAAAATGTTAATAAATGCATGAGCCACAAGGCTCACAGCCTGAAATAAGCATATAGACATATAGACATAGCAAGTGTAAACCGAAACGGCTTGGCAAACCATACCCTGCGAAATAATATGAAAATTTGATGCACTCAACGTTAAACTAGATGCTTGTTAACTTTAAATCAACCAAAACAGTACCATCATGAATCTAAGTTCTAACAGACATGCAGACAGAAAAGGCTTAAAGCTAAGGAATGGAGCAAAAGGTCATGCAATGTAAGACATACAAACAAAAACAACATTTTTCAAATTGATCTCAAGCAATCCAAGCAAACAAAACTCATAACAAATTTATGAAACACACAACAACAAAGCCATTGCGAATCTAGACATGTATCACCATCAAACAAAACAACTAAATCAGATAAAATGTAAAACAAATCATAACAAAAGGAAAGTGCCAAACTGACCAATCAACATTTACCAAAACATTTTTCGTGAATCTACACTCTACAGAATCGAGCCAACCCACCAACACATATCACAGATATCACAGGAATCTACACAATCAAGCCAAACCCAGAAACTATATCAGAAGAAACCATACACCCATTAGCCCAAAAAATGAAAACAAATAACAAAAAGACGATCCAGATCTCGACGTACCAAATGGCTGCTGAGGATGACCTTAGCACCATGCTCCATCAAGTACTTGATGGTAGGCACAGCAGCTCGAATCCTAGTATCATCGGTGATCTTGCAGTTATCGTCCAAAGGAACATTAAGATCGACCCTCACGAACACCTTCTTCCCTTTCAAATCAGCCTCCTTCAAGGTACCAACACTCTTCTTCGTAGCCATCGCAACACCTTCAACCAAAGAAACAACAAAAACAAACCGAAATCAATACAGCAAAAAGAAAAAGAAAACACAGATTCTATATATAGATTTGTGGGTTTCGACGTATGGACAGATTCGGCGGAGCTTACGGTGAAAGTCTGGATTTTTGTTTGGTTGAGAGTGAGAGATCGAAACAGTTGGAGAAAAAGGTGAGGACAAAATGGGATTATTTATAGGCGAGAAGGCGCATGATAGGTTCGGTCATGCTAATGTGATCTGAATGCGTAGTGGCGTGGTGTTTAAGCTAATGGGTCACGCCTTTTCCTTAGGCTCCAAGAGGCCTTTCTTGGGGAGGAGTTTATCTGTAGGCTTGGGCCCATATTATCTGAATAATGGGCTTTTTAATTGTTTTGGGCTCTCAGTTGTATATTTTACAAACAAAAAAAAATCATGAATTTGTTTTAAAAACAATAAATTTTAAATTTACAACATCTACCCATAAAAAAAAATGATATTTTACTGACATACAGTTATACGGGTACACTGTTACATTTATTTGTGTGAAAATGTAACTATACAAAACTACGTGTAGTTGTCGGGATAAAACTAGAGATTAATTGTATAATAAAAAATGTTTATTGTTCCAGATATGGTTTGACCGCTATTCTATCTACATAATTACATTTTGTTTCTTAAACGATATTTGAGCTTTTTTACCGTCAGCTGAATGCTAAGCCACTTATAATATCAACTATATTTATTTATATTATCTTTATATTTTGATGTCCACCAATATCTAATGTGATTGTTCTTTAGGGAATGCACATTTAAACTTTGAACATTATTTGTGTATTTTATTTATTTATTTATGGCCGTCAATAACTCTTAACAAAAAAAAATGAAATTTCTTACAAAGAGCAATGCATGTTTGGTATAGACTTTATAATTTTAAAATCACGAGTTAATGTAGCGTATTTATTTACTTGTGTCGTACAAATGTGGAGTAGAAAATAAAAATAGCTTCTTTGTGATATTTTTGTGAATTATGTAACTTCCATTATTGCATACACAACAAGATCTGTGGTTGCATCTCAAGAACAACAACCATGATATCTCATTTTCTCTGTGAATTAGGCTCATGGAGATCACATGATTTTCTCCATTTTCCTTCAATTTGTTAGTTAATGTTTTCTACAAATAAAAAATAACTATAAAAAAAGGACATTTATTTTGAGAGATTAATTTCTTATCTTTGATTGTAAATAGATTTCTTTTTCAACTTGTTTACAGTCAAATTAGTTTTATAAAAACCTATTTGCCCATAGATCTAGAGACTTCAAATCATATGAATTTAACAATGATATATGTGATGAAGAACTATGATCTCTAATTTCCCTCATTTCTGTATTGAGAGTCTGATATAGTGATGTTTCGACGAGAAAAGGAGAAAGAAAAATGTCAGATCGCGTCCACAAATTATGAGCATCTGTCTACATACGAGCAGGAATTCGTCGCCTACATGCATAAAACGGTGTCAAAATGCGACTGACATCAACATATTTGCCCTCGTAAGGCGACAGAAGTTTCTTCATAAACACGAATTCATAATGGAACCAAAGAGGGCAAGAACAGAAGCAAATAGATCATTTTATTGAAGAAACTGAGTGGCTCTCCTGGTTAATTCCCACCTTATATTGAAGGTGGCAATGAACATTTACAACAAGAACTCGTATTGTAATCTCATTTCCCGTTTTAAAAACCCGACTAAGAACATCAAGATGGAGAAAAAAAATTGAATAGAACTATACTCTTACGTAGATTCGTCAAGAGCAAGAACACCGGGAAGCTCTTTGCCTTCCAGCAACTCCAAACTGGCACCGCCTCCTGTTGATATGTGGCTCATCAAGGAAGCTACTCCAACTTTTTCTACGGCTGCAACAGAATCTCCACCTCCAATGATGGTCGTGACTCCTTTACCGCTAAGTTCTGCAAGCTTCTTTGCAACAGACTACAGAAAAAGCACAGGTACAACCAGAAATGGGTTTAGTACAGCACCAAAGAAAGCTCACTCCTAATATTCATTGTATCAAACATGTTAAAGAACGTGCTAGTACAAAACTCTGTCATGCAAATAACATTTTTGCTGGAATTCTCCCTCTGAACCTAAATCAGTGTCCACTTTCTCTAAGTTTTTTGTACCAAAATAAGTGTTCGCCTTCCATTTTTGACTAGTTAGTTATGCATGAATTACTAACAATATCCCTACGGTAAGTTCGAACCCTGTTAGTTTGTTACAAAGAGAGCACAAGAAGGTATTATGGGAAAATACCGATCCTAACTTATCCTTAAATATTACAAAAATGGGAAAGTGGAGACTCATGTTGAGATATAAGATACTACTTGAAACCGTCCTAAGCACGCAAAATAATGAATTCATTGAATGTAAAGACACAAAGATTGGAGACACAGTACACGCATATGATCCCAAATAAAGCTTCGAGAAAGTAATTATAATATACCTCTGTTCCAACAGCAAACTTGTCAAATTCAAACACTCCCATAGGTCCATTCCAGATAACGGTTTTGGTAGTATCCAGAGCCTCGTTAAAGGTCTTAACAGAGTCTGGTCCAATATCCAATCCCATCCAGCCATCAGGTATGGCAGATGATGGCACAACCTATAACGAACAACGGAAAATTTAGTGATTTCACTCATAGATAGCATAAAAAAAGTTGGGACGACAAAATTTTAGACAGAAACCTTGCTGTTTGCATCAGGAGCAAACTTGTCTGCAATTATTACGTCGGTAGGTAAGAGAAGAGAAACTCCCTTTGCCTTGGCCTTTGCAATAAGTGTTGTGGCGAGCTCGAGCTTATCTTCCTCCACCAAAGAAGAACCCACGGCCAGACCTTGTGCCTTGTAAAAGGTAAAGATCATACCTCCACCAAGAAGTAGGATATCAACTTTCTCTAGGAGTGACTCAATTACTCCGATCTTTGAGGAGACCTTTGAACCACCCACAATGGCAGCAAACGGTCTTTTGGGGGTTGAAACTGCCCCAACAAGATAATCCAATTCCTAAAAGATGGTACAATACATAAAAAATCAGAACATGAAAATTCGATTGATGATCCAGATTTCAAACAATCCTCAACTCCGGCAATGACAAACACGGAAATGTTGAGAATACAAAAAATGCATTGTACAAAAATTTAGTTCATGCAAAACAATTAGTTCAGAATTGTTTAGAAATATGGACATCAATGACAATAATTTTGTAAGAGAGATTCATATAAGAATATCCAAGAGAATAATAGCAAATACAGTTCAAAATCGCCATCATCATGGGGTATGAATTGAAAGTTGATTATTTGACCGGTTTTGATGAAAGTACATGCCCCAAAACCATAGATTGATCAATAATGAAAGAGAAAGCTCAAAATTTATCACCTTCTGTAAAAGGAAACCAGCAACAGATGGCTTCAAGAATTTGGTAACCCCCTCAGTTGATGCATGTGCTCTATGTGCAGTACCAAAAGCATCGTTGACATAGAGGTCTGCTAAGGAGGCAAGCTTCTTTGCAAACTCGGGTTCGTTCTTCTCCTCCTCCTTGTAAAACCTGACATTCTCAAGAAGAAGAACGCTGCCATCAGGAAGTGCCGCCACCAGCTTCTCTACTTCTGGACCAATACAGTCATCAGCCTTGACAACCTGTTTTCAGTACAAATTGAAGAAATGTGAAACATATAGATTTGTTTTACTTCTTTTTTCTTGCTCTCCTCGAAGAATAATATTAATATCTACCTCAATGCTGAGGAGTTCAGAGAGCCTAGGCACGAGAGGTGACAAACTGAATTTTGGAGTAACACCTTTAGGCCGTCCCTGAAAACCCAACAAAAAGCACATTATATCAGCCAGCAGCTTACCTTATGCACTTATTACAAGGCCGACACAAAAAATACACTTGTTCATTAGTCAACTACTTCAACTACATATTGACTGAGAAAGACTACAAACATAGCATTTTCTTTCCACAACTTTTTTTTCAACACAGAGATTCAATAAACAAAGGGATCGGTGGATCACTACAAGTGAAAAAACAACCAGAAGATGCTTTATGTCAAAGAATTGAGAAGAGTAAAAAACTATAGTACACAACAGAACTCATAGCATCATCTGAGTGTACACTATATTGATACAATCAGTCGTCCTAATCATAATTTGACGAAGAGGTCGGAGACTCGGAGTGAAGTACATGAAAATGCTACAAAAACTAATGTCTTTTAGCTCTTAGCAACTAAAAACAGAACTCATACCATCATCAGGGTGCACAATGAACTGATACAAACATTTATTGAGCACTCTAAACAACTCAATGGGTCTTGCTAATCATAATTGAGCAAAATAAGTTGAGTGGAGAAAATGAAAATTCTACAAAAGCTAATGTCTTACCAACTAAAAACACATTTCTAAGGAAAAGAGAGCAGAAGGCTATAGATGTTGCTTAGAGGCTGTAGTTGTGGAAAATGTATCTTATACCAGCAACTCTACAGAATCACAGCAAAAACAACAACAGAAGCAGACTAATCACAGCGAAAATCACAGGAAATCTAAAATTCTTGGGAATCATTAAACAATGAAAATGTGATAACATTGACTTAGTAGCTATTTTCCATCACTTCAAAAACTTCACTTTCTTTCGTTTCAGCAAAAGTCAAATGCCCCAATACATGAATGATAGCAAGCAAGATCACAAATTTACAAAACCATCAATACGAAGACACAACTTTGACAAAACCTCAGAAATCAAAACCAAAACTGAACACAAACCCACGTACCAAATGGCTTGAGAGAATCACTTTAGCTCCTTTCTCAATCAAATACTTGATCGTCGGAATCGCAGCTCGAATCCTGGTATCGTCAGTAATATTCTGGCTATCATCCAAAGGTACATTCAAATCAGCTCTCACAAACACCTTCTTCCCCTTCAAATCAGCCTCCGTCAAATCTCCGACACTCTTCTTCACCGCCGACACCACCAGCCTCCTCGGAGCTTCAACGGAAACCGACCCAGCCAATCGAGTCCCGGACGCCACGTGCTGATAGAAGAGAGGATCGACGGCGGTGAAGCCGAGCCGACGGAGGCCGGAGTTGCGGAGGCTCGAAGAGGGAGAGAAGTGGGCGACAGAGCGGGAGGCGGAGGCGGATGCGGTGGCGGAAGAGGCGGTTTTGAGGAGAGAGAGGGTGGTGGGAGCTGTAGCAGAAGCCATTTGATGATTTTTTTTAGAGTGCAGAGAGCTGAGAAAAGAGAAAAGAGTGTCTCTATGTGGAAATGGGTTGATTGGTTGTAGAGAAAGAAAGGGAAAGTGAGAGAGAATGAGAAAAGTGGACGTTAAGCACAATGGGGACGATTGGGTAGTGTGTGGAGAGTACCGATTTTTCTCTTATCGTTGAGGAGAGGTTGAAGATGGTCGATGGTTTTGAGATTGCTCCGGTTCAATTTGGGACTGTAGTCCGGTTCAAATTGTCCGGCTGGGATTGTTAAAAATTTAATCTGAACCGGTCAACTAAAAATTTGACCAGATCAACCATATGAAATATCGTGATGTTACATTACATGATTAGTTAATAGAGAAAATGAATCATCGGTGTGATCGTAAATTATCTTTGGATCATACCCTTCTCAGGTGTCCGTTCAAACTTCAAAACCTCCTTTTTATCTCTCGAGTATGGTGGCTAGACTCCAAAGACCGTTAGCACGTGCCACACGACATGAGTTTCAATGAGACAATCACTAATTTAACATATGAACTTATAAATTTTTTTTAATGTATTGTCAAAATGATATATTCCTTTAATATTTGGTGATGGCTCTAATATATGAGCAATATTTTATATTCTGTAGAAAAGAATAATTAAAACTTTAGCCAATACAAATGAACACGTAAGAATTATAACATCATTTTATTGATTTAGTTGTGTCTCAGTCATTAATGAACTGATCGATATGCATGCTAATACAGAAAATACCCTCCAAAATGAGCAATATCACAATAAATACCCTCCTCTGTTTTGCCATTGAGTTGACAAGCTACAAGTTGATCCACAGCTTCCCATTTTGTAATCTTTGAACTTTCTAAATCACTCACAGCCTCTTGATCTGCTGCATCATAATAATCAGAGCCCTTGATCATCATAGCCTCAAATTGCTGAAAGTTCATTGTACTGTTGGTGTCAACTTTCTTTTCTTCTTCTTCTTCTTCATCTTCATGATCCCACGGTGAACTTGGTATGATCTGTTGAGTTCTTGACTCTGCAACATTAATGGATGCACTGACATTGGAATAATCTTGAACTTGCTGTTGATGGTTTCTCTTCTTGAAGATTCTACAAACGACCCATCCTTCATCATGTTGAGTCTCTCCAAGAGCATCATGACTAGGAATTATCTGTACAATTTGTTTGGGTGATAATTAGTCTTGATCACAAAACAAAATTGTGTTGAAATCGAGATCTTACGTACGTGTAGTTGCGAATCGTCCATTCTATATTCGTACATGATCCAATCCGACTTTTGTCCATTTGGAGCTCGGCCTGTGTAGAACACAAGTGTCTTCCTCATTCCAATGATCCGTGATCTTGAGTTGCTTTTGTAAATCACCTTATCTCTTCCTGTAGCCTTCCAGAATCCAGCTGTGGTTGCACGATTTCTTCTCGTTCCGCTCGGGTATTTCTTGTCCCTGTGGCTAAAGAAGTACCAATCTGTTTGAGCTGTTGTTCCTATCTTGCATCTTGCTGCAAGAAAATACAAAACATTTAGTCAATCGTGTGTATCGTGTTGGGTTCTCCACCACAAACACGACACACAGTTACATACTCAAGACACAATCTTATATATTTTGTGTCGTGTTCGTGTTGAATCACATAAGAAAGAAGAAGTGGCACACCTTGTATGTCCCATGGCTCAAGCTTATTGAGATCAACCTCATGAATGACATCTAGGTCAATCTTCAGATGAGAGATCTTCTTCCTCAAGTAGTAGTGCAAGAGCTCTTCTTCAGTTGGGTGGAACCTGAAACCAGGAGGGACCTGGGATTGTCCATTCACTGATATATTCATGATTTCAGACATTGTAGCTACTAATCTATGTTGTCTGAACAAAACAACAATATTGTGTTTGTTAATTTTATGAACCAAATGGGTGCACAAGTGAGAGTTACTTATATTGAATGAGATCTTAAAATATTGTAAACTTTGTTTTCATGGTCACTGGGATGGTGTCTTCAGTGGGGTACACACAATACATACATAAATACTACATATTGTGGTGTGGTTAGTGAAGCTAACAATTTGAATTGACCAGTTCGCACACCGGTAAAATCCAATTCACGTTTTAAGATATTTAGATTTCAAGTTACTTAAATTAAGTATGTTCAATATTTTAGTCGAGTCGGGTTGGCACCTCTGCATATTTCAGTCGTTAAAATCAAAACTTGATTCAAACTTCAAAATGTAAAATTTTTATTGATCAAATCTAAATTATCTTTTATTTTTGAATCACATCTGAATCCAAATTATCAACACTACGAAGATGTTGTCTCAAGCGGGTACACACATATACATACATACACACGTATGTGTGTGTGTGTGTGTGACAGTGAGTGATTTGTTAGGACAAATTGGAGCAAACCCTAATATATATGGCTAGACCAATGCTTACATCACTTGCATTGTGTTGAAATTAAATCATCAAATATTAATTATCTGCTTAATGAATATCATGCAATAATTTGATAAGTATGTGGGATGATGCCAGAGATGGACCATTTGGTCATTAATATTTTTATTGTTATCTTCGATCATAGTACAAATAGTAGTTTTGGCTAAAACTTGGCCAGTTCATACGAAACGGGTCAATATTGAATTGACAATTTGATTTCGTCGAATGCTTAGGTAGTAATTTTTCGTTTTCAAGTGTTTAGTCATCTCGTTGCTTTTAAAAATTTCCAAACTATTTTATTTCGCATTTTAAGGTTTAGACACAACGTTCTTTTACTCGTTTCGGGTTGTTATTTGTAATACGAGTTAAATTACGTAGTAAAATTTCTCAGTTAAGTATTGTTATTGTGCTTTGTTAGAAACAAAAGATTCTCTTATTATTGTCAACAAAAACAGGACAATGATGAATTAGGCAGGGTTTATATATAATTGAGTGGAAGTAGTAGTGCAATTATATATTGAAGTCTATGTATATATTATGTTTCTTTATGTCAAGCATGTCCTTGAAAAAGAAAACAAAAAGTTCAGCTATATATAACTAATTATACAAATCTTCCACTATTGTTTTGTCTTGCCATGGTGATTAAATATAGAGTTAATTAACAACCATGCCTGAAACAAATGTAGCAGGCTACCATTATAAAATATAAACACACACACAATACATAATACACCAACTCGTTCCTCAAAGCTCTTGGATTTTGTTTATTTTTTTATACAAAAGATGTCCCGTCGTTGAGTTACGATAGTATCTTTAATAGATTAAGATGAGACTCACGCGGTTTAAGTAAAAAATGTTGATAACTTAACAAAATGCATTCGAAACTTGTTTGAGGGACATTTTAGTCATTTTTGAATTTTTTAATTCGAGTTTATTTTTAAACTAGCCAGAATCGTGTTGAGAGTTATAAATAATAGTTGCACAACTTCTTTTAGCTTTAAAAGAGAATGAGAGGGTTATTGACTTCTTTCCCTACAAGAATTTTATATTTTTGCGACGAAATTCAGGTAGTGTCGACATAAGTAATGATTCCGTGGATAATACAGTGAATTTCATTAGTGCATGCTAACCATCATTTTCAATAAGATTTACATCCTCTTTCGTCCCTTATTTGTTTACTAATTGGCATCACAGTGAGCAACCCCTTCCCTAATATAAACTTCAAACCCTAATGACGATCTTCGAGAAGTTAACTATATTTATATATATTCGTATTCGTGAGAGCAATTTCCTACCAAAATTTGACTTAATTTGTAGTTTGTTAGTAATGATAAACATGCATATTATTAATGGGCCCAAATCTTTGGAGAGAAGGACATAGTAACCTAAAAATGCATATATATATATATATATATATATAAATCAATATTCCCTTCCAAACACAACATGACAAATTCATATTTCAAATGAATTTTGACCACATGATACCATAAGCTTCTCCTTACATATATATGTGATCTCTAAAATTCAACATCATTTCGACTACACACGAAAGAAGAAGAAAATGAAATTATTACGTAAATAAAGTTATATAATATAATATTTAATCACAATTAATGTTGTTTAACATGAGCCATGAGGTGTGATCTGTTTTTGTTGGGTTGTATTAGTACTTAATTACTTAGTTCGTTATCTTTCAAACATTGATGTCTAGAATTGATCTTAATAATTAACCATATATATATAAATAATGAAAATTTTGTTAGGGTGTATATATTAATTAATTTGTGGGTCTAAGTTAGGTAGACAATTTCATTTTCATTATCATTGAGCAAACGTAACTTTGTGTTTTAAAAACGTTATGGTCATTTTTTTTTTTTTTTGCTTTTGAGAATTTTGGATTAATTTATTCCGTGCTTATTTTGATTCAGGATTTAGGGTATACGCTATATCTCTATATTTTTATATATTTTAGTTTGAGACGATTTTGTATTGACGGAGAATTTTAGGGTTTTTCTAAAAACCGTCATCAACCATTATCATTCCGATAATATTTTCATCATAGCTAAACATGGTAGAAGATTATTGATTGTAATATTCTAAATAGATTACCATGCCTAAAATGTGGTTAGGAATATAGGTTGCAATTATGGTCTTGTTTAAATAGTTTTTAATTTGATAATACGTATATATGCTATGGTCGAGATCCTTGTCTGTAGTGAAAAATTAGATAGCTATGGAAATTGACAAAACAACTGCCTTATAATCTTAATTTAATTTGTTTGACCTCCACTAATCTTCCTTCTCTCTTCTTTGTTAATTATTTTTTTTTTCTTAATCAGCATGCATGCCGTAGCTTAGGAATCTTACATTGTATATAATCTTAGCGGTAAATTATCGACGATATGTAGCCTCGTGACTAAGATTCATATTTATTTTTCTTTTTCAAAAAAATTGTAGGCGCAACATAGTACAAATTCATGTTGAGCGGTAGACTAGATCGGGTTTTAAGATAAATTGTGCAAATATATATTTCATGTTGTTTGCCCTACAAAATAGGTTGGATTGAATTTTTTTTCGGTTTACATATATATACCATAAGGTTCTTGAGCGGACCCGCAAACTCGAGCGTGGTTGACACCTTTAAGTTATTTTACCACACTCAAACTAATCTTCATTCGAGGGTAAGTCACAATTGAAATCCATCACTCTTTTAGGGGTTGTGTTGAATAGAGAACGAATGTAAGCGATCTTCCAACTCACGCAAGTTGTGTCAACAACTACACCACTACCCTTAAGTGTTGGATTAAATTTCATTTTCATTACTAAATATCCACGCTATTATATACCTTTTTTTATTCCAACTTTAAATGGTGTCAATACTATAGTGTTTCATATTGGAAATCTCTCTCTAAGTACTTACATCATGCATGCATGGAGCTTCACCTAACATCTTGATATAATAATATGCATGAAGGTGACAAAAACCAAAGAAAATACATGCAAAATCTATTATATATGTCAATTAATTATGTATTTTTCTAATTACATTATTGTACACATATTTTAAATATGCCTACACATATCAATTTGAATATTGAGGCTGTTATTAAAAATAAAATGACACAACACCAACTATACTCCAATAATATTATATATATATATATATATATACACACAATATATGGTTACCCCCATAGACTTAATTATAGAATAGTCCAACACTAATCGTTTAATTGTTTAATAGATGAAGGCTACTAATTACTTCTAAATTCGTATTATTGCTCACTAAGATACCGAACAACGTAGAAAATATGTGTGTATTAACTAGATTTAGGCTAAGCACATACAATAGTTTCATGGTTTGTCTTTTTATTTTACAAGTTGTTGATTATTGAAAATGATGGCTATTTTGTCACTTTTAAGGCATCACATAAAACAACAAATAAAGAGAAACACCTGCTCATTTCTAGCAATGACAGGCCATCTAATTGATAATAATAACTATTATACAGACATGCATTAACAAATAATTACTCCATCGGTCCCAAAATGAGTGTCCTGTTTGTCAAAATTTTTTGTCTCAAAATGAGTGTCTTATT
>JAYMTA010000730.1:0-24828 GCA_036897625.1 Pelargonium cotyledonis
TAACTGGCAAGGGCTTCACTCTCGGCTGGGTCTGGACCTCTATCGACGGTCTCCTCTCTTCTCCGACCACGGATCACTTGTAATAAACGCACACACAAATCGACCACGGACCATACACCCATCTCCACCAAACCTACTTACCACCAAACTTCTCTGCATACCAATTACTATTAATAAACGCACACACAAATCCCTCTCGCCGTTAAATTAGCTTCTTCTCAGTGCATCATCACCATAACCTTTTTGTCTTCTTCACCGGAAAAGTTCATTATTTCTGGTTGTCGGAATTTTCAATCAATTCAAAAATATAAAGGAAAAGATAGTTTGATCATAAAAAAATTACACAACATGTGCATAACAAATGATGTGTTCCGTTACATTTTCCATTCAAGTTAAAGGAATTACAAGTTTTGGTAAGTTATGTGCAAAACCTTATCAACAACAATGGACCAGTAATTCTATAAGAACCAAGAACTATTATCAACAACAATTTACAACCAATCTAGTAGTGTCAGTGTGGTAACAAGAAAATTTTGTAGAAGACAAATGCTTTACTCTATGACATTCTGAAAAGAGAACCAGTAAACACTCTGAACCCTGCAAAAATAGCACAAGGAATAGAATGAAAACTGCACAGCTGGATCCACAATGACCATCAAATTGGTGATGCTGCAATCTTAACCCTTAGTTCATCGGCATCTGGATAGCTAGGTTGAGATCCTCAAAACGTTACTGTAGACCGCGATATTAGACCTGCATGTTCAATTGGTGATAGGTGTGATAGTTAGTAAATAGAACCCTTTTCGGAAATGCCCACCTCATTACCAGTTGATAAACAAAAACACATAAATACAGGAGAGAACTCAGTAAAACATTGCTTAAGAATCAGACCTTGGAGAGTGCCTTACGCACACTAGATCATCCAACTTATTGCCATCCATTTTGTATAGAGAAACACCTTCCATTTGAAGGTAATGCTCCTAATTTGCTTCCTTCCTTAGACTCTCAAAAGGCATTACTTCCCATTTGCTGTAATTTGAATTCTTTCTCGCATCACTCATGTCAGAAGATCCCGATATGGGTCCAGCATTGTCAGGGTCTATATTACCCCACACTTTGCAACTGTGGAACTGGTCCTGACCACGAAACTGACCGGATTGAGTCCTCTTCAAGTGCAGGGCTGCAGCTTGAGCTCTACCTATCATCTCTCGACTTGAAACATCTGACCTGTCTTGCTTCCTTTTGGTTCTCATGGGAGAATGTATCCTAATAGCCTGACAATCATAAACCTCAAAAGTTAATCAAATGTATACACAGTTACGTACCCCAATGCACTCCAACAGCTGGTACTATGCCCGCCCTTGAAGAGGATTATGCCCTTTCCTTGGCGAAGAGAAGTACCGAGTCCTAGCTACAGGAACACTTAGAAGCAGCAAATGCTTTACAGAAGCAAATGTATCAAGGAAGACTATGTCACTAGGATGCAGTATTTATCTTATATGGGGACCAGGACTGAACCTAAGCCTACATTCTTCTCAGCAGAGATTAAGCAGAGTCCATTGCTAACTGTTGAAAAAAATGAGACATCAATTGAGCCTGGCATTGAGCAAGGGCGTGATGATCCACAAAATAACCCCAGTTGTCTAAACAATTTTCCCTCTGAAGGGAATCAGCAAATGCAAGATTTCTATGCCGGCCCTGATAACCTCCCAAATCAGCAATGCAATATGCTGCAGAGAAGTCACGTACGTTCATAACTAAAATCTTACATTGGTTATAAGGCAGAAGAGATGTATCATGTATGTGCACAGATCATAGCCTCTTGGACCGGATCACAGATGGAATAGTTTCTGGCAGTTCATTGCATCTGCTTCTCATAATGAACCTGGCTGTGGAAGGATTTTTGTTGAGTTACATGATGGCCACTGGAAGCTTATTGCATCTGAATTAAGAGGCATCATTCTCTTTAACTGGTTGTTCGTATGCAATAGTTTTTTTTTTTTACAGTATTTGTCATATCTAAACAGCAATCTGATCGATCTTTGTTGAGGTGGCTCGCACTTATAACCCAAAAGCTTACTAGTTTTGATAGCTTGTGCATGTAGACTTCAGTTTTAGCTATAGTTTGCATATATATTTTTTCTGTGCAGGGTTTTGATCCATCTTTGGATGTAGATGGAGTTAGGGAATCTCATTTAGACTCGATATTGCTTAAGATTGAGATGTCTTTAAAGAAAACTGTTATAAGGAATATGCTGTGTACGTACTGACTACTGATAATGGTTGAAATTAATGACTCCTGCGTACTGGTAATATCTTCATACTTATTGATGTACAGGAAATATTTCACTTACTGTGCATCTTTTTTTGTTCAATGGTGCAGCACTGAAAAAAAGGGTTGTAAATTCTAGTGGGTTGGTGCAACACTGCACAAACTTATTTATGAACCAATCAATAGCTCCTAATTAATGTAAGCTTTTTCTTTTGTATCCAACTCCTGATCTTTCTTTTGTTACGAATTTTGCCATTTGACTCCAACTGTAAATGTACGAGTGATCTAATTTTCATTATTAGGCTTCGCGCAACAAATTGCATCTTTCTGGGAAGCAAGGGAAGAAGAATGTAAATTACTATGATCTGGATTCTTGGCAACATGAATTACTCAACAGCATAAGTTTTAAGATTGTCATTTGATTTCAACTCTTAATCTTTTGTACCCAGCAATATTCTTGTTACAAAATTTTATACTTCAATCCATAAGAGTCTTAAAAAGAATCAAGGCAAGGATCATGTGTTATTTTGTTAATCTGATGTGTGATGGTATTGGCTAGTAGTTCATTTTCAGTAGCTAGCTTTCCAGCAAACTTAGTTGAGATAACAAGTTCCATTTGCATCAAGATCTCAATTGTACCTCTCGTACGTTCACTGGTTTATATCCTCAACTTTGGCTTCTGTCATGCATTTGACAGTTTCAGGCATATATATCTCTTGAGCATCCTACAAATAGTAGAAAAAGAGGTGTAAGATATGGATGCTCAAAGCCCTCGTGCAGCAGTTTCTCATATTTTCCAGTTTTGGCATTGCTACAGCCTACAGCATATATATTCCTCTTATTTTCGAGTACGTGCTCTTGTTGGTTTCCCCCTTGGAAGCCGTCAAGTTTTTCAATAAAAATACCAATTGCTTATCAACCACTGTTGTATCATAATATATAAATACAAAAATTCAAATAAATTGGCAAGACTATAACATCCTACATATATAATTGATCCACAAATGAGTGAAAATTGTATATTCAGGCACCTGTGATTATGATATAAGGAAATCAATTGATAGGGCAATAAACCCAAAATCTCATATATGCCTAGGATTCTATGACCCATCAATTGATGTTGATACATTATGGTGTACACAATAGAATGTAAGTTTTAGTCATAATTATCGAGTAATCTTAAATTATATCGAGAGACATTTATATGTAGTGTTTGTAAAACATAACTTGTAAGATTATTTCATGTTTATCAAAAAAAAAGAAGAAGCTTATTTCATGGACAATGTCTCTAGAATTTGATTATCATTTTAGAGCAAAATCGGTTGAAATCTTTTCATTTATATATTTAATGGCCAACTTTGTAACATGAGGATCACAAACACAGATTAAAACATTTTGGGTTTTTGCTTTACTATATATAGCAAGTTAATGTGTCGTTAAGATTTGCATAATTGTGACAACGTAAATTTGAGTTTTTTTAATTGGTGTGCGCGCAACAAAAAGACGGGTTGCATGAAATGAAAATGTGACTTGATTGGTAGTGGTTTAGTCGGAACCCTCAGATCAACCTTCAAGTTTGTTACTGAATTAGATGACAGACTCAGTGGGTAGTTGTTGAATTCTTCAGCTTGGGATAGAGAGATCCAAAAAAAAATTCAGTGTTTTCAACTTGATTATTCAACCCGATGAATATGCTTTAGATCAGAGGGAGACACATCACAATAATCGAGTTACAAATTCAGTACTTAAATGTTTTAAATCACGTCGAATTAAAATGTATATAAATAATTAACAGACAAACATAAAAGGGAGTAATAACAATATGTATTATAGCGAGGTTTCGCCTCTCTGATATCTATTTTGTGGGATACACCAAACCCTTGGTGAAGCAAGGAGACAAACCCAAATGGTTCACTCTTCCAGAGATTCTTAAAGTGAAATTAAGATGATGGTTCAAGTTCGAGCAAAGACTCACGATCTTCCTCTTCTTCTGATAAAAACCATTAAAGTATTCAGGTCGATTAAGAACGAGGATGAAGCTGGCTGGGATGAAGAATTCTTACCATTTACTGGCCAATACAGTGGAACTCACAGTATGGTGGCCCATGCGCGTACAACACTACAGGACATTATATTAAGCAAATATTCACTTATCAGTGCTGTCGAAACTCTCTGCAAATTTGATACTATTTCCAGCATCTCAGAAGAGCAACATGCCTTATGTGCCAAGTCCTGTGCCAAAATCCCCATCGTGGTTTCAGAAGCAATTCGATTTGAGATTTTGCATCGAAGAATAGAAGAGCAATGGCCTTGTAATGGAATTAAAATGTGCACCAACATGGAAATACTGATAAAGAATTGGAATAGTGGTTCTACTATTGTGCATTTAAATATGTCTAGTAAAGACGATGACATAGTTCGGACGAAGTTGTCTGTGTCTCGTAAAGACGATGACAAAGATGAGACGAAGTTGTCTTCCGATGTGTCTAGTAAAGACGATGACAAAGATGAGTCGAAGATGTCTTCCAACACGGTGCTGCGAGCTCTAACCAAAATGGGTTACGCTGATATAAAGGTTGGTCAACTCAAGATCATCTTTGGACTTCTAAAACCAGTAATCTACATTGGTTGATAATCCATCATTTATGAAAAAAGGAAAACAAGCCAGAAGAGGCAGTAAATGAGGTATTGTTAGTTTCATTTTTTTTTTCTTCCATGTATAGCCAAAATCTCCAATATATATTTAACAGTATCTCCATTGTTTCCTTTCATTTTTACCCAAGCTATATGTGCATGTGATCTTTGAAATCAGGTTTAGAAGCTAATGAGTGGAAATATTATTCTTGCTACTGTAGTTGATAAATGAAACTCAGCATTGATAAACTGATGATTGCATTACCCTGTGATATAATATGAGCTCGCTTTGTCTATTATGTATGGATATGATACCCTAGAATCAAGAATGGAAGGGTTGAACCCACACCAACCTTGAGTAACGATTCTTACTCACTGGAGGAGCAAGACGGGATTGTTATAAGGAAATCTAGAGCTTTGGATCCGTTCCTCTCAAAGAAGGTAGTCATATTGTTGTGCTCATGAATGATGAAGACTTTCATGTAGAGCGTGTGATAGTTGAATGAAACTTTGTTTCTAAAATAAGGAACATGATAAATAAATCAAAGAAATCTATACTCTTTTCTTTGATGAAAGAACCCTGGTTTTGCTAGAGTAGAGGCTTACATGCTTATTTGATAAGTTTTATTTATTGATGGCCCTGTTGCAAAGAAAGTTGCCTACCTTATAAAGTAGCTATGTAAAAATAATAGTTTGATCTTCTTATGGTGCACTCATGTTTGTGATTTTTGTTTTTAGGGAATGACAACACATGCAACTGTGGGCTGTGAACTTGCGAACTTGTGGAATGCTTATTACTGGAAGCAATTGAAAACTGTTCAACTTAAAGTGATCATTTGTTAGCTTTTCAATAATAAGATTACTAGTGTATGTCACATTATTAGGTGTATCTGAGGTCTGAGAGACTTAATTGATAATTAATGTTGAATGTTAAAGGTTGGAAGTTGCATCATGAATTTAGTAGTTGCATATTACAGGTGTTACTGTTATTTTTTGGACTACTAATATTTAAGTGTCATTTAGATACAAGTTTGTCCTAAATTAGGTAGATTCATTTTTTATTGTTTCCAGATTGAGCTAATCACCGTGTCAAAGCAAGTGACACAGCTATATATATATTGAGACTTGAGAATAGCAATTAATTGTTTGTAACTTAACATGGGTCCAAACCATTCTACTATTTTTTTTTTTTTTGATAACTACCAGATTCATATATAGAAACTTAAGCATACAAAGTCCAAATTTTAGAAATACCTGATCGATCTAGGCTAGCTAAATTATGGGCTCCAGACATAACTCGTTTGTTTGCCCATTTACAAAAAACCTTGCTAACCGATAACAAAATACTACGAAGATCTTCTCCAACTGTCCAAGCATCCCTATCTTCAAAATGCAGCTGATAGAAATCTCTGCAAACAGATAGACAGTCACTCAAGATGCCACAATTAGATAAGTTACAATAATAGATAAATTTTAAAGCTGAATAGACGGCAAGAAGCTCGGCATGATAAAGGGAGGCCGCTGCAATTGGCGAGCGTAATTTGGCCATCAGTAAACCTTTGCTGTCATAAAGTTCCCATCCAATACCACTGTTATCTCTAGAGAAGGCTCCGTCACAGCAAATAATATACGAGAGATTCAAATAGGAGAGGTCCTGTAACAAATTAACTCGATGCTGGGGAATTTTGCTCTTAGTTTCCTCTAATTTGTCCAATCTTCTACTGATGACTTTCCTGATTTGGGAACTAAGGGTTTTAGATGCTTCAAAGATTTGATTCCAGTTCACCCTTGCATTCTCAATCAAAAACTTATTTATGGCCTTCCAGATCTCATAGGCGCAAGCAATGAAAGAAGCTAGAGAATTCCAAGAATCATGAAAGTTCAATCGCTGACCCGAAAAACATAAATTGATAATGTCCCAAAAGCTTCTGGCATTTGAGCTTCTAATCGATAAGGCAGAGGCAAACCAGACTTTCTTTGAATCATGACATCTGAAAAACAAATGATCTATAGTTTATGATTATTTGTAGCAGATTTGACAAAGACTAGAATCCCAGAGGCCTCTTCTGAATAGACTAGATCGCACGGGGAGAGCTCCAACTATACATTTCCAAGAGAAAATTTTGAGATTTTCCGGCAGAGGAGCATGCCAAAGTTTCTTCCAAAAATTGCCAGGCACATTCTGATTTCCCATAGAATGAGAAGAAGAGAGATGAGGAGATCGATTCGATAAATTGAAGGAATACCCAGATTTAACAGTATAAGAACCCGATTTAGAACCCAACCAGATGATTCTATCCTCACTGGAACTCCATTGCAGAATAGGGCAAGAGAGAATACGAGAAGCAACCTGCTCCGGGAAACAATATATCACTTTGGCTTCATCCCAACATTTTTGAGTAGGGTCAATAATACTATCGACAGTAGCCGAAAAGTAAAGGTTTGAGGATGGACTCCATTGAATAATACTTTGATCAATCCATTTATCCTTGAAAATTTCAATAGTGGCCCCATTTCCAACTACCCATTTAGCTTGAGCCAGGATAAGATCTTTCCCTTCACAAAGGATTTTCCAAATCCAAGAAGTTGAGGAAGAAGGAGAGTGAGCTTTCCACAGAGAGCCTTTAGAACAATACTTATGAGAAAGAACCTTATAGAGGAAAAAGGAGCAGTCATTTGCTATTCTCCAGAATTGGCTGGCTAAGAGACTAATGTTAAATTATTCCAAGTCTCTCAATCCCAAACCCCCTTCACATTTAGGCTTACCAAACACCTCTTTGGAGACCCAGTGAACCTTTCTTTTGCTTGGATCATTACCCCACCAGAAACGAACGATAAAACTAGACAGCCAGTTTAAGAAATACTTCGGCAGCTTGTACAAATTCATAATGTAAACGGGAATGACATTAAGGGTGGACTTGATAAGAGTGAGCCTACCAGCTTGGGATAGAGAATCAGTTTTCCATGATGAGAGAGAAGCTTCAATTTTATTTTTTAAATAATTATGGAGATCTCTCCTAGATACAGCTCCCAGGAAAGGAATTCCAAGGTATTTTCCTGGCCGAGCGGACACTTTCATAAGAAGGATTCCTCTAAAGATTCTTGAAAGTCTTCGGGTTATATTCGGGCTAAAAAACCATTCGAATTTGGACATATTTATACTTTGACCTGACTCTACTGCATAGGATTTCAGAAGATATTTGAGGCTCTCAAAGGAAGAAAAGGTTGGTTTGAAAAAGATAAAGAGATCGTCCGCAAAAAATAGATGGTTAAAAAAAGGTCCACCTCTAGAAAGAGAGAGTCTAGGAATACTTGAGTTGACCATGGCTTCCTCAAGGCATCTAGAAAGAGGCTCCGCACACAGAAGAAAAAGGTAGGGAAACAAGGGGTCACCCTACCTAAGGCCTTGACCCGGAGTGAACCAGTCAATTGTAGATCCATTAATTAGAATGCTGAATGAGACAGTTGAAATGCACTGGTGAATTAAGGAGATCCACTTATCAGAGAAACCCTGGGCCCTTAAAACCTCAAGAAGGTAGTCCCATCTGACTCTATCGTAAGCTTTGCTAACATCCATTTTAAGGTCTGCCTTGAAAGCTCTGCCGGAAGAACTTTTCTTAATCAAATGGATAACTTTATTTTCTAATAAGATATTATCTTGGATTCTCCTATCCGGGACAAAACCGTTCTAGAACGGGGATATAAGAGAGTTCATGACCAATTTAAGTCTATTGGCCAGAGGCTTAGCAATAATCTTATAAAAGACGTTACAGAGGCTAATGGGCCTGAAGTCTGAGGGAGAGGCCGGGTGATCCACTTTGGAGATGAGGGTTATCAGGGTTTTATTCAAGGACCGGAGCATCCTACCTTCATTAAGGAAGAAAATGGTAGTTTGGGTAATATTTGGACCCACAATGTTCCAAAATTTTTGGTAGAAAATGGCCGGGAAGCCATCTGGGCCAGGAGCTTTATTACTACCCATATCAAAGACAACATTTCTTATCTATTCACTGGTGAAAGGGGCATCTAGGGTCGCTACTTAGGTAGGGGATAACTTCCTCGAAATTGAGGAGACAAGGCGGGAGAAAGAGTCACCTTTAGATGAATGATCCTGGGGAGGACAATACAGGTTACGAAAGTGGGATACAAATTCTGAGCAGATCTCCTCTTGAGAGAGAAGCTAGGATCCATCAAGAGATTTGATAGCTCGAATCTTATTTTTGGCAGATCTCCTACAGGCTACGTGGTGGTAATAACAGGTATTTCTGTCTCCCAGATCCATGAATCTGATTTTTGCTCTTTGCCTCCAGATTTCCTCTTCTTTATCAAGGACCTGATCCAAGGACTCTTGAATAGATAAGGATTTGTTTATCGCATCAAGGTCAGAGGGGTTGTTGCTTAAGTGGGCCTGGACTTCTATAAGTTCATCCATTAAGGCTTTCTTTTGGGATTTAAAGTCTCCAAAGGTATCAAATTTCCTTCTCGATAGGTTTTTAGCAGTAACAGCCAGCCTTTGTTGGATACAGAAGAGAGGGGATCCACGAGAAAAGAAGTTCCAACTTTTTCTAACAATTTGGCTGCAACCTTTGTGCGAGGTCTAGAAATTTTCAAATTTGAATTGCCTCCGGGTTTTAGGAGAAGATGACAAATATAAGAAAATGGGGGCATGGTCAGAAACAACAATGGGTAGGGAAACCAACGTGGAGTGGGGAAAAGCAGAACACCAACTATCATTAGTGAAGCCTCTGTCTATAATCTCGAACACCGCATCATCATTTGCACGCTTGTTAGTCCAAGTAAATTTAGGCCCAGATTTGCGGAGCTCCATGAGTTTAAGGGAGTTAAGGAATGTTTTGAAGGAAGAGGATCCAAGAAGGGAGGAAGCATTTCGACCGGATTAATCGTCAGGTCTCGAAACTTGATTAAAATCCCCAAGGAGGCAGAGAGGTTTACTTAGAGAAAGAGTTTTGGAAAGAATGGATTCCAGAAGAGTTTTGGAAAGAATGGATTCCAGACTTCATCTCTCACGCTAGCTACTGGATGGCCATACACTCCACCAAAGCACCAAGAAAAACCCTAGGGGCTAACTACAAAGAAGAGGGCTAAGTGATTATCGATGGATAGAAAGGAGAGGGAAATGTTAGATCTACAGCCGATCCAAAGTCCGCCCACATGATTAATACTATCAATACTCTAAGAGTTAGAAAAGTTAAGGGATGAAAGCTTGAAATTAACAGAGTCTACAAGCAGCTTGGTTTCACAGAAGAAGACAACATCAGGTTTGATTTGCCTAACCAGGTCTTTAAGATGATGAACGTGTAGGGGTAGACCCAAACCCCTACAGTTCCAGCTCAAGAAAATCATTGATCCTGTGGAGGCTGTTGTGGGACAACCTCCACTGAACCCATAGATAAATTAATAGAGTTAAAATCCAAACATTGCAGATCATCAACATAACAGACAGAGTGCACTAACAACTTGTGTCTAATGGCAGCAGTTTCAATAGGGTCACCATAAATCATGAAGTCATGCTCATCATCTAAATTATAAATAGAGATTGGTACCTCAGAAAAGCTTGAGTCCGAGGCTTGGTTATCTGCAAAAGTCTTCAATTTTTTTGGAGGCTGGTTTTCTCCCGATTCAGATGCTGCACACTTCAGCTTTCCTTCTGGAGCAGCTTTTTCTTCTCTTCCAGGTAGCATAAGCTGGTTCCGACTCAGATCCCAGAGCAATTTTCTTTGCAACCTCCCATATAATCTCTTTCTCCCTGTATGCTTTCCACTATGCTTCTTGGGCTTCGGGGGGCCCAATCGTCTTATTTCTGGTATGGTCGATTGGTTTCCTTGGCCTGGGATCTGGAGCTGTGGTTCTCGATCTAGTAAGGGGTCCGGTACTGATGAGATGAGGAGTAACAGCTGGGGGTAAGAGGCAATCATTAGTCTGGGTTTGAAGTTGGGGGTCCAAGTCATCAGATTCAGAGAGATCAAGGGCTGAGAGAGACCAAGGGGTGGTCTGGTTGGTGGTAGGAACAGGGACCAGGGCCAATGAAGAGCTTTCATCAGGGCCATTAGAAGGAGGAAGGGAATGAGGTCATCAGCAAACCATTCTACTATGAACTAATTGATGATACCAAAAAAAAAAATCATAAGTTAAAACGAAAATGAAAATATAACTACTAACTACCCTACACTTTCCTTCATTCTTATATATGTAACTTTGACATAAAAATATGTTATTATCATGTGCACGTCACATGACTTCAAACCAATTCGAAATGATTCAAACGTCACATGAAGTCATGTCTTAGATGTGACAATATTGTGGATCAGGAGAGATAGCGACGGCCTAAAGGTGTATATATACAAGTAACCAATAGTGTTTAGGAAAGAGACTATTTCTCTTAACCTTAGCCTATAGTTTTTGGCACCTTACCGCACCAAAGTGGTCTCTTACACCACCACCACCACCAAGAATGTGTTGAGTGAGAATTGATCCCGAGACCTCCTCCCACTCACACAACTAGATTAATCAACTGCGTCACCCTTAATGATTAAATTTTTTCTTTTTAAGCCTTAGATGCACATATGTGCATCCGTCCCAAAAAATAACAAAATAAATTTGACCGGATTCATTTATGATTGAACTAGTTTACGTTAAAGACGGTCAATTTTCCGATTCCAGTAATTCGAATCCAAATTGCCGGCCCAAGATCTACCATGTCTTATTGACTCATCTAAAATCTTCCATAACCTAAATAAAGAGTAAATAGGAAGTAGTAATAGGTTCACGCGCAAGGAAGGTGAAGACGTTGGTGAGAAAGCAAGTGATACAGCTGGAGCTCCGACAGTCTTGCCTCGCGACCTGCACGTGACTCGCTTTCACCACCACCACCACCACCACCACCACCACCTCCTCTCTTCTCTTCTCTCACTCTCAGCCCCAAAATTAAAGTCCGTCGCTTTCCTCTGTCCATCAATTTTTCAATCCAACATCAAAACGCACTAATCACAATCCGATCTCTCTCTCTCCTCTCAGTTCATTACACACACTCTCTCCACAGTTCTCTGTAGCTGCGTGTTTCTCATTTTCCCTCTCTTTTCGCTGACCGACATATTTGCTTTGAATTTGGGGGAGCTTTCGTTGACTAGACCCCCTGAGATTCAATTTTTTTTAATGATCCTGAAGAGGCACTGTTGAGGATTTTTGTTCTCGGATCTGCTGGCGGTGAGTTTGTTTTTCTTCTTCTTGAGATTGATCCTGGGATTTCGAATTTAAATTTTATGATTGTAGTGTTTGTACAATCGGGTTTCAATCTGATTTGTTTGTTTTTTGATTGATTGCTTGATTGATTCGTTTGATGGTGTAGAATTCCCATGTGATGCGTTTAGCTGATCATTCTGAGTTAGAGCTGAATGGTGGGTGAGTGTGTTGTTGTGCCTGTGTAGAATTTCTGAAATGGATTTGTAATTTGGAGGGAATGAGGTATTAGGTTATTTACGTCAATGCCTCTTATTTTGATCCTTTTCGGTATAGTTTTGTGTTTATGTGGTAGAATTTTGGAAGGTTGTGATGCATAACTGGGAAACTCCATGCTTTTAGTAAAAACACTGTTTGGGTGGATTTTTCGTGCATTGATCACTTGTAGATTTATGCTGGCGCAGTCAGCATTGGGGTTTGATATAGGAGTTTGTGCTTATGGTAAAAGAGTTGTGTATCTATACATTTAAAGCATTTGAAGGGAAGAACAGTGTTGTTAGGGGGCACTTATGGCCTTATGGGTTAGGTTGGCAATGTAGCTGGTGTTGGAGTTTGCTTATTTATGGTAAAATAGGTAAGTGTGTGTATCTTTTAAACTTTTGGGGGAGAGAAGAATACCATTTACGGGGTAATTTTGCATTAGGTTAGCAATGTGGTTGGCATTGTAGCTTGTTTTTACGGTAGGAGAGTTAAGTGTAAAAAACACTACCTTTTCTGGGTTTGATGCCAAGTCAGTCTGTCAATGCTTTGCCCTTCTTACTTGTGGTTTGTCAATTCTGCTGTCTGTTCAATCCTCATTCCAGAAATGCATTGTGTTTAGACTCTCATCTCTGATTTGTTAATTAGTCCCTGTTTTGCAGGTCATATGGCCTCCAGCTTAAAGATGTCAGAACGAAAGAATTTTGTAATTCGTTATTCAATTGCCTAAAAACTAGTTCTAGATTGAAATGGTCTTTTATGGGGTAAGAAGTGGGGCGAAATGGTTTTACATTCCAAACATCAAAGGACATGGAGGAAACAAGAGATGCTACAGGACCAGCAGAGCAAGGGGGTTCTAGTGCTTCTCGCTGGACTTCAGATGTTATGGAAACTTTTGGATCTGTTTCCTTGGCTTCACAAGATGATACATTGAGCAGTAAAGCATCGCCGAAAAATCTAGGTCAAGATGAGTTGTCATCTCAGACCGCATCACAAATTCTATGGAGTACTGGAATGCTTTTTGGACCAATTCCAAATGGTTTCTATTCTGTTATTCCGGTTAGAATTATTTTTCATTTATTTGCAAATATAAATTGTTAATCAGTTGACGTTATAGTTTCTGCCAAATTTGTCTCCTATTATTAGCTGTTAAAACTTTAGCTGTTTGAAGTGGAGATTCCTTTTTCCACTCCTTTTCATTTCTACTTGTGTGGGTTTTAGTTTCATGCTCACTATTTCTTTTAAGAATCTAGATATTGTATTTTCGAGAATTTGTTATCTTTTGATATATAATTTTAGCTGTTTGAATATATATAGATAATTTTTTGTTTCTTTGCCAATATATGTTGTTATGCCCTATTCAACTCACAATTTCAGAACTCAATCCGCTTTCTTGTTTCGTGCTTTAAACTGTTTTTGCTTTATATCTAAATTCTACACATACTAGAATCAGAGTGCCATGAAAAACACCTTATTTTGATGCATGGAGTCAAGCATTTAAGAATCATATATATTTGAGTTTCCAATGTGATGGGAAACAAAGGAATATATAATAATGTTAATTGTTTTTGGTTTAAGTATGGGATATCAACTATATGTCCTGGAAACTGGATCCTTTGAATTGAGCTCCACCTAATTGGTGATGTCGTAGGATAGCAACTGAAGGCAGTGTACAATGAGGTAACAATGGAGTGAGGTTGGAGGCAGGGCTTTAGCTACAAATAGAAGTATTATGGAATGCTATATTTTATAGTGGAGTTGATAAACTCGAGCTAAGTTCTTGGCTGAATTGACTTTAACATTCTATTGCCAAGAGGAAAAACTTTATTTTCAACTAGTTGTATTTCTTCTTTTCTAGTTGATCTATTGATATTTTGAGCTGTAAACAGTGAATAACAACATACAAGATCTATTGTGGATGGTTTAGTTCAACTTTTGGCATATATGTAAAAAATGATGTGTTGGTGGCACCATGTCCTGTGAATGTGAACATGCAACAACTTCAGAATGTGAAAGTCTCTTTGGGGAAGCGTTTCTTGTTGGATTAATGTGCCCAACATACTCAAATATTTAAAGGGTAAATTAGGAGATGGAGTAGTGATTAAAAATTATCGATAAAAAAGGTGTATTGTGAAGGGTGTTTAGGCAGTTGCCTCAAGGAGAAGCTTTGTGGGTAATAGGTACATGATAGGTCATATTCTTGGTTCAGTAAAGAATGGGATCTTTCTCTTGATGTTAAGTTTGTTTCTAGGCTTCTTCTCTACAGAATGTGGAAATGGTAGATTTTGAGGTTTCATTATTATCCTAATAGATGAATGATCGGTGAAGTTCTAGGTGAAGGTTATTTTGTGATATGAAGAAACAAATCAATGGTTTCACAAACTAACATGTGGTTTCTATGAAGACAGGTCATGAAAGCTATTTTCTTAGGTGATTGAATAAAAGCTGGTTTAGACTTTAGAGGGAAGATCTTGACATTTTATTCATGATAGATATGACTTTTGGATGATATAATGAAGATGTAAAACTGGAGATGTACTGTATATTATTGTACAAGCTTGAGTTATGCACCTCCTCTTCTTCTCTGAGTGCTTGTGTTATTAATCAATATAGATGCCATACTATTTGCCTTATTCTTCTTCCTTTTTTTTTTTTAACTTAAACTCTAGATTCAGATAACTATGGTTTAAATTGATAGTTTATTGTTATGGACAGGAGAGACAGCTCAAAGAGCTTTTTGATACCGTTCCTACCTTGGATGAACTTCACACTTTGGAGGCTGAGGGATTCAAAGCTGAGGTCATTCTTGTGGATGCCGCAAAAGATAAAAAGCTAACTATGCTTAAGCAACTGATTGTGGTTCTGGTCAGAGGGTTGAACTCAAATCCACCTGCAATGATAAAAAAGATTGCAGCATTGGTATAATTTATTTATATTTATTTGATATTTAAATCATCACCATGATACCCTTTTTATATTTCATTTTTCTTCGTCCATATCTCTGCATTTTTTCGCACTGTTTGTTTTCCATTCGTCAACACCTCATATGTGTGGTCTCTTTTGAGGACTCCTAGGGGTCTATCATACTTGCATTACAATAAAATCTTGATGGTGTGCTGTGATAATTGTAACAAGGTCTAATGTTTAGTTTCTAGATGTAGTTGATATATCGTATATGATAACTAGTCACAGAATCATTGTTGCCCTACGTTTTCAGAATGAGCACCTACTACAGTCATTTCATTTGGCTAATTTCATCTTTATTCATTGTAATGCAATTTGTTTGGCTTTTGATAATTCCTGAACAGGTTTCTGATGTTTCTAAACGACAAAACGTGGAAAGCCCAGCTAGAGCTGCACCAGAGGAAACCTCCTACATGCTTGAGAATCAAGTTATTCAGATGCTGGGGCAAATAAGGCACGGTTCATGCCGTTCTCGAGCGATTTTATTTAAAGTTTTAGCAGACACTGTCGGTCTTGAAAGCAAGCTTGTGGTGGTAAGCTCTGCTTCTATTTGGCAGGATAAATGTTGAAAACTAATACTAGTGTCATCATCATGATAGCTAGAATAGCCATTTTCTTACCATTGTTTTTTGTTATTCCAACTAACTTATATAATTATATGTGGGTTACAATGATGAAGTAATAATTATTGCAAGTATTTGTGCTTGTTTCATCGTTAGATATTTATTTGTGATTCCCTTCTTTTCCCCTTCATATCCTCATCAGGGTTTTCCGAATGATGGGACTTTGGAGTGTGTAGACCCACATAAGCATATGTCTGTGATAGTTGTGTTGAACTCAATGGAGCTACTTGTTGATCTTATGCGGTTTCCCGGTCAGCTGATACCTCTATCAACCAGAGCAATGTTTATGACCCATGTATCTGCAGCTGGGGAGAGCGACTCTGCAGAAAATGACTCCTGCGATTCACCTCTAGAACCAAACAGCCCTCTGTATGGATATTCAGATAGATTGGATCCTGACAGGTAGCTTATTCCAGATATTCTTTCAATTTCCTTGTTGAGTATTACATTTATATTTCAACATAATTTATTGGTTGTTTGGTTATTATTCAAAGCTAGAAATATCTTCAACGTAACTTTTAGAAGCATTATATGTTTGTTACATAAGTTTGTATAAGCAAGTAAAATTGCTAGTGTCAAAAATGAAAAGCGAACAGCAAACAATTTGTATATTATAAAATGACTTAAAAGGACATGCTTAAAAAAAGTATCTTCCTTTACACTTGAAATAGTGGGGATAAATTTGGAAAGACAATATATTCTCCCTACTCGTTTTAGGGTCTAGAGAAGTTAGTAATTCTTACTTCCTTAAAGGTTCCTCATCATTACAAACATCACTCAAAAGCAAGTTGAAAGCGTACAATAAGTATGTTTGTTCTACCCACAATTTGCTTGTATGACACCTTTCCATTTGATGTGCAACTTACTTTTACTTTTGAGAAGTTACCAAATAAGGCCTTTATGTAGTTTTTTGCTGTGCACTGCATAAAGTTGATCAGATAGTTATTGTTCTTGTTTCCTTGTGCCACAGTGCTGAAATGGATGAAAACCTTAAACTCCATAAGAATTTAGAAGGGGCTTCAAATGTTTTGGGTCCTGTGATGCGAACTCTAATGTTGCAACCTACCACATCTCTTGAAAGGAAATTGAGGTACTGGTTACTCTGAGACCCCTTATGTTGTGTTTCAAGACAGACAAGTTTCAAGTTTTTTTGACAAATTTACACTACTACTCTAAAATCTATACAAGTGTCTATTTGTGTGTGTGGAGAAATTGTAGATAGTGACCTAATCTTGAATTGGTAACAATGTGGAAATTTCTTAAGAATATGTTTACAGTAGAAGTAAATATGATTAAGTTCAATAGAATAGTACTTAAAAAAAAATTGATAGAATAGTCTGAAGGAATGTTAGACATAATGCTTAAATGGTCTGACTAGCCAAACTTCTAATAGAAGAGTTGTACAAAAGTAATAGCTGTATATTTTCTATGGCTTCACTATTCAATTTACCATATTTGGCTTGGTCATACAATCTGTTTGGCTGAATGAAAGTTCCCAAACAAATGCAAATTATAGATATTTATCACGGAATCTATTTGCTTTGATCTCAGTTCATCTCATAGTGAACCAAACATTGCAACTACATTTTGGAGGCGTAGCCGGAGAAAGGTCATTGCTGAGCAGCGGACTGCTAGTTCAAGGTTTTTCTCAATCCCAACATTTTTATGTGTTGGTATGTAATATACACAGTTCAAATTTTCTTCTTGTTCATGACAAAACACTGTTATATTTCAGGTGCACCCCACTTTTCAGTTCTTGGTGTCTTCTAATCTTAGGAGCCATATTGATCTTTTCATACGTAATTGCATGTTCTATGCTTAGGAGTCTCAACTGAGTAATTCTTTTGCAATGTCATAAATTGCTACAAATATCATAGGTTCACACCACTTCACACAATACTACTGTAATTATAGATTTATATTTATATGTACACATAGTTTGACAATTTTTTTTGCATTGGGAAAATTTTTTCCATCCATTTTTTTGCTATTTACCCTTTGTGATCTTCATTTGACTGAACTAGTGTTTTCCTGAACATCCTTCCCCTGGCTGGAAGTCTTAGCTCCATTATTGATTTTCATATAACTGGGTAATCATAGCTTGATGAAGTTAGACATAGCTAGAAATGATGGCTGGCTTATGAAAATTTCATACTTTGATTATATGAAAATTTTACATTGTCGTTGATGTCATTATGGATCATAACATTTTAAGGTTCTGTTAGTTTGACAAAATTTTTACTTTTTTCTTCCTGATTGGTGGCTTGAAAAGAGTTATGGGCTAAATACACCAGTTTTATCCTCTTATGCCTGTAAAGTTGCTAGGCTCAGTCATGACTCTGTACCCACTGTTAACAATATCTGACACGGGTCCAGGTTATGCCGTTTTAACTAATTGAACTTGTTGATGTGCTAAATGTGCAATCTTAGTTATTGTGTTTGACTTTCAGTCCAGAGCATCCTTCATTTCAAGCACGTCAACGGTCCATGCTTGGTGGGGATCAGAAATCGCTAAGAGATTATTCAGATGACATGGCTACATCAAGGTCTGAGCTCTGTCAAATCCATTATTTTAAACTCTTTAAGATACATAAACAGTGGTGATTTATTACGCAACACTAATGTGACCTAATATGTTTGTGATTTTATATTTGAACTATTTATTTTATTATTAAGATAGTTATTTTTTGTGTGGCCTTCAGTATAACAACTAGATGCATAGTATTCATTTTATATATATATATAACATTTTACTTCAGCATTCATAGTTTGAACTTTTTTGAAGTGAAACTTTACTGTTCTGCACTCATGGTCATGATTTTGTTTAATTTCAAATGCATCTATAGATCAGATGGTGTGTCATCAACGCCAGAAACTCGTATATTAAGAAGGAGAAGCATTAGTATCACTCCAGAGATTGGTGATGACATAGTAAGGTTGATCTTTTGCTCATTATCTTTTGAAGCTTTGCTGAATTCTAAAAGACAATGATGTTATTCTGTGTTTAATGTTTCCTTACAATTGAATTCTTTGTTAATTATTATTACGCTTCAAAAGTTGAGTTTCTCTTTTGACACACTTTCATTGAGTCATTAGGAGAAACTGGTTGATTGATTTATTTTGCTCACAAGTTATCCTGATAACATCGTCTAACTTTCGTAAAAATGGTGATGTTACTAACATAGTGCATGACACTATGCCTGAATGAAAATACAAAATTTTATTGGAAGGCAAAGCACATTGTTCGAAGTAGATCTTGTCACTCACTTAATCAGGGGACTCAAGGTGTAGTGATGCTTGGATTCTCATTCTCATCATCAATAGACTACAGAAAGGGAACTAATTATCTTGTGCATCATCAACTAGTTAGAACTCTCTGCAAGGATTTCTGTTTTTTCTTGATGCTAAATAGATCTTTTGTTGACAATACTTCAGATTATGACATGCAGTGTTTTTTTTCCTCAGTACTTGTGCACCTGTAGACTATAGTATTTAGGTCAATTTAAACCAAAAAGATGGAAACATATAAAACTTAAGTATTCCGGTGCTCTTCAATTATTTATTTTATTTACAATTGTCATATATAAAGATTTGTGCCAATGGCTTTTTCGACTGTATGTGTGTTGCTATCAGTTGGTGGTTATATGTTCCGCATGAGTATCAATCACTGAATAAAACTTGTTAATTTTCTGGACTATGGTTTGACGAAGTGAAATAGATTGACCTGTCCTGCTTTATAACTGCATCATATTTACGTTCTAAACTTTAGGTTGCTTAAATGTGTCAACTTCAGATCATATCTCTGTTGTCCCGGTCATTTGCAGCTTCAAGTGTATCTGAAAAAACTTTGCTCAAATTTATAAGATTATTTCACATTGGCTTAACTTTGGGCTGAAATTAATTGTTCTAGGGCTGTGCGGGCAATGAATGAAACACTAAAGCAACATCGTCTGTTGAAGGAGCAGGGGAATGACATGTCATTTTCATATTCTACAAATGATAGAAGCAGCAGTTCAGATAACAAAAATGTACGCTTCCCTTGATAACACATGATTGTTTTGTTCTTTTCACCTTTCTTTGAAATTGAATGAAGCTTCAATCTGGAATTGAATAAAATATGATTTCCATTATAGCTCATAATGTTTAAAAATATAATATTTCCTTGAGGTAATTTGGTCTTTAAGTTGATGAGTCTATTTTCATGTATAATTGGCATGTTTCCTAATGGTTTGGGGAATTCATGTCGGCTTTCTATATATCAGCTGAATAACTTTCTATAATCTGGGAAAGAAATTGTTTAAGCATTTGGTTTCAGATATTCATTTTGGACTAACAAAATTGATAGCCGAGACAGAGGACCTAGGAATGTTATTAGTTTGCATTGTAAATTCGTAAATGGTCATACTAGCTGTATCTTTGAGACAAATATATGCAAATTTGTCCTTTTTATGTGTGGTTCTCCTGTATAATTCCAGGCATGAATTAATTCTACCAGTGCTTAGTGATGTGCCCATTCATTGATAAATTATGTTTTTCAATAAGTAATTAAGTTAGCAAGTCATTTGAATATTTATAGCCTTCTCTATCAGATTTTTAACAGTACTGTAAATTATTTTAGGAAATCAATTGTGATCCTCATGGGCGTGATGAAATATCCGGTGGAAGGTCTGTGTTATTTAACCGGTCAAGGGAGCAAATGGGTTCTCATAAGGCTATATCGTTACCCACTTCTCCTCATGAATATAGGAATCATAACTCAGAGAGAAGTGCAACTTCAAATTTTGCACCCCATGAAGAATCGGTCTCAACATGGAATAAGGTTCTTGAATCGCTCACTTTTAATGACAAACTACTATTACCTTATCAAGAATGGCATATTGATTACTCAGAATTAACAGTTGGAATTCGGGTTGGGATTGGTAAGCGTGCATTTCTAATTTCTTATGCTGTATCATATTGTTGGTTTCAGAAGTTCCTTTATGTATTGTGTATCGCTGCCACATTTGGGGAACATTTTAGCGTTTTTTTTCTTTTGAAGAGTTTGATTAATTTTTCATTAACAAATCTTTTGGAGTTGAGATACAAAGGCGTCTCAGTACACAAGAACGAAAGCTTTTCAGTCTTTCACATTCTAGGGGCTTTCGCTTGGAAAGGGCTTTGGATCAACAAAGCATGAAAAAGCACCTAATTTCCGATTTTGAAATGCAATTAGTATGACTTTTTATGTTCCATTTTCGGGGAAATTCACGTGTGAATTGACTGTCAATATTTTGTTGTATATCCTAGGGTTCTTTGGAGAAGTTTTCCGTGGCACATGGAATGGGACGGATGTTGCAATTAAGGTTTTTCTAGAACAAGATCTGACTGCTGAGAATATGGAAGACTTTTGCAACGAGATATCTATTCTTAGGTATCTATTTGTTGACTAATTAGCTGGCCGTATTTATTCATCTTCTAAACATATTTTTGGGGATTTTATTTATTTTTTCCTTTTCCTATCTTGTCCTAACTTATTACTGACATTGATCTTTTTGTATGTGTGCCTCTCTGTTTCCCAAGCCGCCTGCGACATCCAAATGGTACTTCTACTCCTCTTTCTTACATTTTAATTTACTGATATTGTATAACCCGGTATTCCTAAGGTGAAGGTGAAGTTAAGAATTCTAATTTCCACAAGTTTCTGATTCAATAAAATGGCCTGCTTGCAGTCATTTTATTTCTAGGGGCTTGCACAAGGCCTCCTCGGTTGTCAATGGTTACTGAATATATGGAGATGGGATCATTATATTATCTGGTTCATTTAAGTGGTCAGAAGAAAAAGCTTAGCTGGCGGAGGAGACTAAAAATGTTGCGTGATATATGCAGGTATTTTCAAATCCATCGCTTTTTCATTTCTTAACCGTTTGAATATTAACTCATTCGTATAAAACCTTCCTAGTTTTGAATAGCTGAAACGATACCTTTATATGAGTCAAAATCCCACTAGAATCTGATAGGAATGCTGATTCGATTCTATCCCATTCATTTGTATCAATTATCAGACAAAGTCTTAGGGTATAAAGTAAACACTACTGTAGCGATATATAATAAAGACAATGAGATGGCGTGGGACTTGTGGACCTACATTATTATTGTTTTAGACTACATAATATGGATGTCCTTATTTTGAAAATTGATTAAAAAAACCTTATACCTTTTAATAGCTGAAACAATATTACGTTAGAGTTTTAAGTCCTGATATGAGAATTGAGAGTTTTTCTGATAGGAGGCCGGAGCAGCTTTCCTTAGAGAGGGACAATACGTCCACCAGGTTTTATGTGGAAGTCATTGTTCTTGCAGTCATTATGATGCTAAATTTTTTACAATGTTTTAACCTTTTTTGCTTTGCTTTCATGAAACAAAGTGTAGACATGAGCTGTTTGTTGTCATTAAAATCTAAATTCCAGACAAAGATTATGCTATAGGTTTAATCTCACTGCAAATTTGTTTCTCTTTCACCATGTAAAGAGAAAATGAAATGTGCACTGACTAGAGTTCTCTGCTGTCATCTGTAAGGGGATTGATGTGCTTACACCGGACAAAGATCATTCATTGCGACCTAAAAAGTGCAAATTGCCTCGTGAATAAACATTGGACTGTCAAAATTTGCGATTTTGGGCTCTCAAGAATAATGACTGTGAATCCCATGAAGGACAACTCTTCTGCTGGAACTCCAGAATGGATGGCTCCTGAGCTTATTCGCAGCGAGCCCTTCACAGAAAAATGTGATATCTTTAGCTTTGGAGTGATAATGTGGGAGCTCGCCACACTCAGCAGACCATGGGAAGGTGTACCACCAGGGAGGGTATGGACACTTTATTCCCGCAAACGTGCATCTTAGCCTATGCTCTAGATTGTAATTGGCAGACATTATATTCAGATAATTGTTCAAACAAGAAAACCTTTCAAGACTTGTTTTCTGATTTTTACAGGTAGTTTATGCAGTCGCTAATGAAGGATCTAGGTTAGAGATACCAGATGGCCCATTGGGCAAGCTAATCTCAGGTCTCTGCTGTGCTTAATTGTACTAAATGGAAATGAACACTATTAGACATTTCTCTATTTCAAAATGATGTTTTCATAGAACCTTATGTGCTTGTTAAATCTGCAGATTGCTGGGCAGAACCACAGGATCGGCCAAGCTGCAACGAGATACTTGCTCGTTTGCTTGAATGCGAGCATACTCTATGTTGATGTAATCTATTTTACTGTGTATAGATAACATGGTAGAGGTGTCACATTGTGCTTTCTTCGGCTTTAAGTTGTAAAACTTTTCTAAATTTTCTCCAAACTGTTGTAAAATCACATTTGGTACACATTTTTCAGTTACCAAAATGACCTTTTTCTTTGAAATGAAAAAAGACAAGTTCCAGTTTTGGTCCAACTAATGTCTCATTTCCTTGATTTTCAGAAACTGCTGATATAGCTGGCTTATTTCATTATGAAACAGAAGCAAAGGACGGAAAAACAGAAGCAAAAACAAAATTGTGAACTCAGTTATGCTAGTACCTACAACATCTTCCGGAGCTCGGATGCATTGATCATTCCTCATTTAATCGAGAATTGGTCGGCTGTTCAATGCATCTTCGAATCGACTGCAAGAACCAACTCTCATTTCTGTACTCATATCGTTCTCAGGTGCCGGGTAGTAATCTTCTCTCAGCTGCACGTCCCTAAGGTACGAGATCCTAAGCAGGAACATCATGAAATGTTCATGAGCCGTCCCGTGGATAAAAAGCTTCCTCAGTGTATCACATTGTGCAAGCAAGCCAGCCGCCGGAAGTGAGAGAATCCTCTGATTAACATCCCTGTCCTGCGGCGGCCAATAATCCAGTTCAGTAAGACTCAACAGCCCAATCCCATTCAAGTAGAATCTCTCCCACAGGCTCAGATCCATCTGTCCCGATGGTGCAGTCAGTGCATAACCAATCACATCCCGGCAATCCAGCTGCATCTTTGTTAGGCGAGGATAACGAGCAAGAGAGCTCAACCCGAATGCAGGCTCTGCTGGTATGCGTCGTCCTCTGCAATCTCCATCAACCCTTATCCGAATCCGCTCCAAATTAGGGCAATCTTCAAGGCCAGCCATGGCCAGTGGAATCAACAGCTCGCCAACACCAATCCATAGAGAAAGACATCGCAGCTTGTTCCAAGTCCTGCACCAAAAACCATTTCCGTTTCCGTCTCCATGGCCATTAGTGTAAGCACCATCATCATCATCATTATCATACTTCAATTTCTTCTTCTTACTTTCGTACTCGTACTCTGTATTCTCAAAGAAGTTCACAAATTCAGCATTCTGGCTCGAAACACCGGTTTCAGCTGCCAGTTCATTGAGGTTGATATCAAGAAGAGTCCCGCCATTCGGAACCTCCGACTCTTCTTCCACTCTGTCCCACACACAGTCGATGTGGAGATGCTCAATCCTGTGAGAAACCGGCTCCAATGCTCGCAGAGAAGAAGCAGCATCAAGATTCTTGCAGCAAGAAATCTTGACATCAACCAGAGTCCTATGAAGCAACGATGCCATTGTTCTCAAGCCCTTGCTGGTAATCTTCTTGCAACCCTCAACTTCGAATTTGGCGAGTCTGGAACAACCTCGAGCAATTGCTATCAATCCCATATCCGTCAAGTCCGCGGAGTTCTTGATCGACAAAGCCTCGAGTCCATGGCATCTAGCAATTCCGTCCAGCTGCCACCCCACCGCCGCGCATATCCCGTGGAACTGTCCCAGCTTCACTGATTTCAGTTTCGGACATTTCAAATTGAGCTCCTCCAATGCCAATCCGCTGTCTCTGACATTTTTACAAACATCTAGAGTCAGCTCCTCCAGCAGCTGGA
>JAYMTA010000731.1:0-24822 GCA_036897625.1 Pelargonium cotyledonis
GGCCCCCAGGCGTTAACCCCCCAACCCCCCCTTAGCCTCTAAGCCCCGACGCATTCGCCGAAAGCGAATCTTCCCCGAGCCATCCTCCTATCCCAGCCCTAGCCGCCGCTGCCTCCCCCTCGTTCGGACCACCCATAGGAACCACCCGCGGTCTCACTGTATCAACACCCCAACTGGTTCATAACGAAATACCCATACCCCTCTGCACACACGAGCCGGTACCCTCGGCCATGTCTCCACCCCCTTGTAGCTCAAAGACCAAAACTCGGTATCCCCACCGGTGCCGCAGAACCCACCCTTCCCGGCCGCCCGGACTCGCCCCTTTCAGCCGCCCAGATCCGCCCTCACCACTCTGCATGCACAACCTCGGCCAGACAACTCTTCCTCCACATCTCTGTACCTCCCACAACTCGCATCTCCTCCGCCCTTCACCGGAAATTGCGGAAATCCGACAACCACGGCCTCCCTCCTCTCGCCGGAAACAGGTCCAGGCAAGCCGCGAATGCCGCCGACTGCTCCCACAAAACTGAACTAGAAGAACGGTGATGCCATCCTATACTCCCTTCGTCCCCCCAGGTCTCCTTCGTCGAAATACACGCCACAAACACCAGATGAACCGCCGCCAAAGCCCTAATACGGGGAACTCAAAACCCTAATACAGGAAAACTCAAAAGAGAGGCAACCGCTTTATGACTTATTCACTAATAGAATACATAGATGGTGTTAATTACATATATAATATAAAAATAAATAAATAAATGTCCGAAAATGAAATACAGGCTACTTGGGATTCCATGTGTAATTTAATGTACACATGTATTTATGTTCCCTCTAGAATCTATCGTCACGCAATGGAAAAACACAAATCCAATCAAATAATTAAGTATATATGTATTCTAAACCTTTACTAATAAGATAATTGTATGCATTATTGATTAATTGGGCTACCGATTTACTTAAGACCCAATATTTAATTCTCCATTGTATATCCAATTGTATAGCTAGATCAACTACATACATTTGTTTGTTGGTTGAATAATCATAAGAAAGTCAACCCAATAAATGCCATAGCAGATGTGTTCAATTTTTAATCTAATTTTACTTATAAATTAAATTTAATACATTTAATTTGTTCAGACAACTAGTTTTGATTTGGATCGGCTCATATGTAGCTCATGTTTTTACACTATACGTTTGGTTTTCAAGATGCATAAATAATAAGAAATGTTTGTTTCATGTGTCATTAGTGCATGAATGATGCATGTCCAACGCGTGACAATGATGACTTGTACATATCTAATCTAGTTAAACTTATATGTAACATACTGTAACTACATTAATACAGATTGTAAGTGTTTTACTAAAAAAATGTACGCCGATAAATTTTTGTAACGACACTAGTAGTGTTTGTAACTACTCTACGGACCGATTAAACATTTTAATCAAATCAATTGTAATTTATAACTAAAGCACATATGTATAACGCATGAAACATGCGTTAATCCCGAAAGAAATATATCATTTTGGCTCGACTCAAATATGCCGTAGTTGTTAAGTTGATTGGGCATGAGTGTTTAAGACTCTTCCGGGCATAATGTTGTTCAAGTTTGAGTTGTTTTTACTCTTTAAGGCCCAATATTGTTAGTGCAAGTCTTTTAAAATCATTAAAAAAATACAGGGTCTAATGTCTTCTAAACGTAAGCCCCTTCTTGTCTTTAAGGCATGTTATCATATGGGATGTATCTATATTGAGTCTTTTCTTCTGTTTTACTCTTCAGAATTTGATATCATTTGATCCCAAGTCTTTTACACTCATCAGAGCCTAGAATCGTATGTTCTAGAGTCTTTAGGACTCTTCAAGGCGTAATGTACTATATGAGTTTTTTTATTTCTATAAACATGTAATGTATGAGTTATTATTATTATTATTATTATTATTATGTCATTCACCCACAGTGACATGAATGTCAACCAACCTCGATGAAACATATACCTCCTCATAACCAGGTGATCAAACTCATAACGCAACACTTTCACTTGCGCCTCTAACACCGCAGTCTTAATAAAGCTATCCAATATGATGTTGAGGCTGGCCATTAAGCGATCTCCTAGCTCAACAATGCACAAACATGTCGACTAAACCCTGACAGACGCAATTCTTATGCAATTGACTAAGAGAAGCGTAAAGTGTCAAACAAACATCACATTTCGACTAGACACTACGAAAGATAGGCACAAAGCTAAAGTTCCCAAAATACGACTATGAAAATTCTAATCCATAAGAAACATCCTATGGGAAAAAGAAAGATTATCCTCAACAACTACAAGCCACTCCATGCACAAACATCATGCATTGAAACAACCATGATGTGTTCACCAAACACGAGGTCGTGAACCTTTAGTACAACATAACGAGCATCACTTTCCACACCAGTGACAACTTCTGAGGGTGAGATGACATCAGCCGTCAAAGCACACGCTACATGTTTTTTCTTCCTTGATGATTGTGTAGAAACAGACCTTAGAGGTGCGACCCGAGAGGGTGACGATCCTTTGAGTTTCTTATGTTTCTTCTCATTCACCCGACCAAAGATCAACGGCCCATCCGAGAAGTGTTTCAACCGACCGAAAGCAACAACAACCCGAACACCAACCAAAACTTGACAAGGGGCAACCCCATACTACGTATCCTCCGACCATCGTTTGTAGTCCACGTTCTTTAAACTCATGGGACCTAAGGCGAGCAATGCACTGGAACAAGTTGCATTATTAGGGTTCTGATCAGGAGTGGTTTTGTTGGGATCTGCATAACCCCACTCAGAAGATACAATGCAACGATTAGGATACTATATGTACATCAGTTGATGCTTCCAATGCTTGACTGAGTCTTCCGACTTAAGAACAAGAATATCTCTACAAGACATAAAATAAAACAAACCTTCACTATATTTGTGGGAAAGATAATCTGGATGCCCGAACAACTCGCATGTGGGGACCACCCTGTTTACAAGACAAAATCCTCACAAATGGATCATCACATTCTAGGAATTTGCCATAAATTTAGCAACAGAAACTCGATAGAAATCCAAGACCTCCAAGACAAAAGTACTCTGCGTAAGTGTGAAGACTTGACGAAACATCTCCAGGTACGCATAAATATACCCAATAGGAGCTCGGTCGGACAACAATATAATGTCCAAATGGGAGGGAATCAACCATTCACCCAACAATGAGCAAGCTCATGGGGAGAGATACAAGAAAGAAAAGCTAGAGTGCATCTCTTCAAATGCTCGCTGATAAAGTAATTTCTCGGTACTAGCCCCTTGACACTGATCATCATCCATAACACTAGACGACCTGCCCGATGCAAAGCGAGAATGACTAACAAATGACATTACACAATAACGTAGAAGCTAAGGTCATCATATACATGATGGCCAAACATCATCGACATCACACATGTACATGACATACACCATCGAAAGAAAAATTGTCCCAATAAAAAATTGATCATAAATCGAAGGAGAACATGCAGAACAAAAAATGGTTTGAATGCCCTAGCTAACCACCTACTTATGGCTACGATACCCAACTCGACTAGGAGAAAATGTGGGGCCTGGAGAGCTCAAATCTGTGAAAAGGCGCCCAACCGAAGTGACAAATCTATGCACTGCTATCTGGAAGATGGAAAATATGTAAAACTCTTTCAGGCCAAAAAGAATATAAATATAGTAAGACAAACACTGCGGAGGTAAGCATAATTCCCTAGATAGATGTAAAATCTAACTTGAGAATCCAAGGGATCATCCACTAGGAATACCTTATTTTGCAGAATCCAAAGTTTTTTTTGACTATTTTATGATAGAAAGATTTTTAAGATAATATAAGGTTGATTGCATCATGTGGAGTAAAAATATTTATACTAAAAAAGTAAAGAAAATGTGTAGTGCTGTAATTGGTTGCAAGTGAGCTTTATAATGTTACAAACATGTCACGATAATAAACTCAAATCGTGATTTTATATATTATATGATGATGTCAATGTGATGTCACGAGGAAGATTAAAGTGTTTCCTCAATAATCATGTAGTACGGTAAATTGATTTCGATATTTTGTTTATTTAGATCTTATGAATTAAACAATTAATTCAAAACTGTTTACTGATTTTGACAAATTTCATTTGGGTTTGCCTTATTTTTGAATCACTAATTAAGACTCGAAATGCTTACTCCACATGGTCCTAGCTAAACCAGTTGGGCCGATTTTTAAAATATTGGTTCAAATTAAGTAGAGACACATAATTTCCCCTACATAAAATGAGTTCATTTGAGTGGGTTTGCCATTCATGAATACTCAAATATTTTTAACATTATATTATCTATGCCAATTGGACAAGAGATGTGGTTCATCTCCACTAAACATGGGATTCATTAAATTGTCTTCTCTATTTCGTATGCTACAAAATACAATGAGCAAATGCTCCAAACATGCCCTCTTTGTGATTGGGGGCACATGTGTCTCCATTACACACTCTACCATCCAATTGTCTACTTGGAGGAATCCAAAAGAAACATGTTCGATAATTGACAATTCGTCTTGATTTTTTTATGCATCATCAACATAATACAAAAATACAGAGTGTTTGATTGGTTTGAACATGTTCTACAAGTACCATTTTATTTTTTCATAGGAAAAAGAAGAGAATACAAGGGTAAAATGAAATGCAAGTTCAAGAATGCATAAGAATAGAATGAAGGAGTAGATTCCAAGTATCGGGAACTCCGGGGAGACACCGGTGGCTGCGTTCATGGTCGTTGGGGCCCCCGTGCCCAAAAACCGAAGGGTGCCCATCCACTCTCTGCTGGGACAGTCCTGTTACATCCAGCAGCTTTACCATTGATGCCTTTGACAACACTCTCTCCACCACCACCTCTGCAGGATGCGGATGTGCATCTTTCGCGTCCGCATATGGCCTCTTTGCTGCCTCACAGTTCCTTGCCCTTTCTTGGCCCCAATCGCTTCCACTAATTGGTTAACATCATCATCAATAACCCGAACATACTAGTATAATAAATCCACAACTACATATACATACGAATATGTATGACTTACTTATTATGATCTGGTGAGACTCCTTGAAACAAAACATGGGTTTTGGTGGGATCGATATTGGTATTAACCCAGCTAGCCCATGTATTCAAGGCTTTTTCGTATGCCACCAACCGGTCCATGTCCTTGTAAAGTTTACTCCCATATTCAATAAAGTCCCACCTAAATATACGTATACAGTTTAGAAAGAAGAAAAAATAGACAAATATCATGACGTAGACACGAAGTAAGGTAAAGGAAACTACGTACGGTTGTTTTCTACCAGTGTGAAGCCACCAATGCCAAGTGTTGAAGATCAAAACATCAATACCATCCTTCCATAATTTGCTACCATTATCGACAGAGTCTAGTTTAAGGATTCTCCCATTATCGGTGCTCACAATATCAACTAGAAATGCATTCCGAGACAAGAATAGTTTCACATTGTACCTCTGCATCAGTTGGTACTCAGTAATTAATATTATAATCGCATCACGTATGCAAATAGATAAAGATTGATAAGAAAATTTTGTAGTATAATAATCTCCATTCCAACAATGACATTCTACCAAAAATGAAAGAGACATGTTGTACCATCACCTATCGGCCTTGCAAGTTGCAAACAATACAATAACATTAACATACATATCTATTGATGATTGTCACAATCATATATGTGTATATGGATAACATGAGTTAAATAACCTTGAAAGTTAAAATGGAGAGATCGCCGGTCCTGGTAGAGGAGTAATCGGCCTGAGGTGCAGCAGCGTGAAGCATGCAAGTGAGTGATTGCCATTGGTTGAGGCTTAAAGAATCTCCTACAAACATCATGCTCTTCCCTCTCATTTTCTCCAATAATTTTTCACCATTAAACCTATATATGTGTATATGCTTCAATTCATCATCATCATTAATTAAATATTTATCTATTTAATAGAGAATACACGCAACAGGTTAACATGTGTTGATGTTGGTGATAAAGTGTCCCACACTGAAATAATATATATAGTGAAGTGGCTACATAAAATGTTCCAAGTGAAACCCTATTGACAAGGTTGACTTTTTAGTAGTGCAAGCTCAAGTCATTACGTGTAACCCGTTATTGAAATTTAACAACATGCATGAAAGCAACTTAACACCAGTTTCAGCCTTGAGCTAGAGCTACACAATGGTTGTTGGGTTGGGATCTGGATGTGACACCTCAACTTATCAGTTGGCTCCTAACATGTATATTTGCATTATCTATATTCTCTCTTATTCAATTTATGGGAAAGAAACAACTACAGTGTATTACATTTGCCCACAATCAATACCATCAAATTAAACCAGTGAGACTTGAGACCACAAATTCTGAATGAATGACTAGGACTGGACTCACACAAATTTATTTCAATTCCCACACACAATGAATGAATGAGTTCAGTTGAAAAATGCTTAATCCATGGAAAGAAAGAAAAGTGCAGAATCTGAACAACAGGCTCATCATATAAAACATCTCACCATTAATCATGGAATAGAGTGGAACAAAGGAGAAACAAAACTATCTGTCAACTCCATAATTTTATAGGCACATTAACAGTGTGCTACAAACAAAAGACATGCTGGATTGGAGCTAAATTGAAACAGAGAAAATTTGAAGAAGACATGAAACAACATTGCATGGATTGTATATATGTAACGTACCTCGGTAAGTTGCAGGATTTGGGCTGCCATCTGTATTTGAGATAGTATTTGTCAGGACGACCGTTGTGCAGGCAGTCGAATTCCTTCTCTATGAAGGGACAATCGGATATATCATAGAGAGGATACGATTCATCGTACACCCAACTTCCTTGGAAGATATCGCATCCCACATCATCCTCTTCCTTGGGCTGCCATCTTCCTCCTGTCTTGTAACCTAAGTACACTCCATGCACCTGCACAACGGATAAAACCACGACAACTACTATAAAGATGGAAATGCCACCCATGGGAGATACTGTTTTAATAACAAGTGTGTGCCTGGCCCTCTCTACTCCTCAAGTCCCTAATATATATACATATACATGATATAGAGAGAAAGGGTGATTGAGATTGAGATGAGAGTGTCATTCATGTGTTTGTATTGTACTATATCGTGGTAGCTATCAGTAAATGTTGTCAAAAGATTTACCAGAAATGCTAAGCTGTAGATTTTGGGTTTTGTTCAATTTGAAATTGATCTCTATGCTTATATTCTATGAGAAAATGATACATAAAAAAAAAAAGAGTTTGGTAAGAGTTGGAGCTAGCTAACTGACCTGGAATAGAATACCGAATCTTCGTCTTGAAGAAGACACTACATATATGCAAGTTGGTGCTGTCATCGGTTGGTCCAAACCGAGCTAGATGCATGGTCCAGAACATAGTAGCTGCTATAACAGCACTCGTAAGCAGTATAAATCGTTCTATTAATAACAACTCGAGACTATATATATGTGAAAAGAAAGATCGCTGAAATGAAATGCGAATAATCTGATTAGTATCATACACAAAGTAATCTATTAGGTAGAACTTACTTCAAGATTATTAATAATGTACATGCGTGCACGCTACAAGAATGCAAAAATTGTGCATTTTAAAGGCAATAATCAATCAACGATGGTGAAATACGAACTAATAAATAAATACCATAACACTGTCTGGTATATATTGATTTCATTGATAGTTAAGATGGACCATTTATTTATTAGTGGCATTACCTTCTAAGCTAAAGCTAAAGCTAGCTTCATATAGCTCCAAATTCTATCCTCTATCTCAAATAAGTAAACTCCACAGGCAAAAATGCATAGAATTGATGCCTAACTCAAAATTTTCCTTTCCTGACTCTCAAATAAGTAAACTCCAAATTCTACCAGTGTGTGTATAAACATATAGAAAGAAAGAAAATATATTTGGATCACACTTTCCACTCAACAAAAATTAAGTGTTTCAATGTATCTTAATAAAATACTATCCAATGAAGATGAAATAATCAAAGGAGAAAAACGGTATTTTTTTTACCTATAAAAAGTTCCAAATTTATTGATTAATTCTAAAGCATACAGATCTCAAGTGGAAATGGAATGACTTGCAGCTGCAATTGCATCCATAGGTATTTCCATTTTAAACACACAAAACACAAACGAAGAAAAAGAAGAAAAGCACACGCATTACAACATTTCATGACCATAACATTTATTATAAAGGTATATCAGCAAGACTTCAAAACATACATACTCAATTTAAGTACTACTGTTCATAGATTCTCATAATACACTTGGTAAATACCCATAATACACACCATTCCAAAGGAAAACGGGTCTTTACCTTCAATTTAATATACACTATAGTTTATATCTTCAAGCCTTCAATAGATATGCATACAATACCGTTATACTTTTTCACTATATGTAATATTTTTCACAAATACTCGTACAACCATTCATCTACGCGCATATATGTCACTATGTCTCCACTTCTTCTGGTTCTCAAAGCTTTGGAATTATAATTTGTAGAAGTCCATCTCTGCGCCAAGAATCCCACGACAGTTGATGTCCAGTGCACAAAAATAATAAAACAAATTCAAATTCTGAATTGCAATTTGCAACATAAAAAATAGAGCAATTTGTATAGTTGAAACTGAAGTAGATTCATTGATATTTGATATAAGTTTAACTTACGAAAACTCAGCAGAGACAATGTCCTTGTTTGAATCAGATGGAAGTGGCCATGTGACTTGGTATGGACCTTGTAAAATCTCTTTCTTGTGATACTTGGGGATTGAGTTATTTTGATAACCTGCCATGGTCCAATAGTTGTTGGTGCGTTTGCCCATCACAATTAAGCTGCAAATAGCATCTCTATCAAATCAAATTTCAAGAGGGTGGTATAATTTGTTCACACAGCATGAAATTTGATAGTGATTGCAAATGAGTTAGCAAAATATAAAAGTAATTACCAAGACCTTTTGAAGTATATACAGAGAAGATATTCAAAACAAATCTTACTGTTGATCATTGACCTCCACTCTAATGTCATTGGAATCAACTCCTGGAATTTCTACTGTCACAACGTAGTCATGGCCAGACTCTGCAACATCCATTCTCGGTGACCAATCACTTCCTATATCGAAAAGAAGAATGGTATTCCTTGTTAGTTGAGTTCGACTTTCACTAGATTTTAGAAACTTTATCAATAAATCTGTTTAAAATATGTCACAAGGCCATCGTGGTTGGCTTATTCTTTTTCTATTTTCTCAATGTGGGACTTCATCACAATACACATAAGGCCTTGGTCCTCAACTACTAAAAGGACAACCTTATTAGTAGGGTTTCACTTTTACGCTTACATGTAGCTTATTCCTATTCTATTTTTCAATGTGGGACATTTTATTATCATTACTTCAATGAAAGAAATAAATATCTATTTGCTTTCCAACCGAGGTGCATCATACAAGAATCCATGTACCCCTGTTTTTCAAATTAATGACATGGAGCTCTTCTTATAAGAAATATAGTTTCAAGTTATAGACAAAAGAGAATTGACAGAAGAAGAAAAAACAAAACTCATACCAAGTTGCATTATCCAAAATTCTATACTCGTTGTCTACCATATATGCTTGAACAAACAAAATAACCTTTTAAAATCTAGAAAGCTGATATGTTAATTAGAAATAAACTAAATATATACCATCAAATGCAGAAGAATTTTTCTTTCCAGACCGAAACTGCATATGTCCACTCATTCTTTGGTATGGTCTAGCAAAATGAGGAGGGTCAGGGGTAGATACAGGTTGGGTAACTCCAAGATTAACTATATTAGGCTCTATCTTGGCAGGTCTAGAAAACATGGGCATTTCAGTGGCAGAATAGTAGCAATCATTTGCACAACGAGGTTGGGTTACTCCGCGATGAACCAAGTTTGAGTGTGTATTTGAAGGCCTAGAAAACAAGGGCACTTCGGAGGCATAAGAGTAGTCTTCATTTGAAGAAGCAGAGCATTTGTGTGGCTGAGCCGAGCTGACCTGGAAAAAACTTGAGAGAATATAAGCAACTCTCAATTGAAATCCATAAAACATTATCAAGTCTGAATTGAAAACATAAGCACCTGTTCAACTGAAGCTGGTCTCATGAAAAAACCTTGAGAAGCAGTCCCTTGACGTGCAAAGTACACTCTGTTATCAAACCTCCTGGTGGTCACTGAGTTTAAACTGCTAGTGCAGTTCTGAGATGGGAAAAGCACAAGAAGATGAATCACAACTTGGGGAAAATAAAAAAAACATTTAATTAAGATAATAGGCTGAGGATAACCAAATTCATATCCTTGGTAGATTTATCAGAACAAGAGCAGATAGATAATGTGTGCAATATTTTCTTTCTATAGAAATCGAAATGACTGAAGAAATCAGGTAAATAGAGAATCAATATGGCTTTTTGGATTTATTTTTTGTACAGTATATCTGTGAAGAGATCGAATTGGTGGTGATTCCTAAGTAGCATGAAGCTGGATATGAGTCAATTATTTTAGCAGCCAATTCCAAATTATGATCCCAAACCCAGTAGGTGATGGAATATCAACAATTTGATACAAGTAATCATATCATCATATGCAATGATGAAACTTGATCCGATCCCATACACTACAATACAAGGAAGCAAAACACAGAATCGAATGAGAAAGCAGAAGGTAGAAAGATGTAAAATACCATAAGCAAGGAAGTGTCGTCGGTGGAAATAGGAGCAAAGTGGCCTGAAATCATCTTCACTCTACGCTGTGCTGCTTCACCCTCCATTGTTGCTGCTCTCAAAATTCAAACCCTAGTCACGGATTTAAAATTGGAACTGGAGTTGGAGTGACGAACTGAATTTAAGCAGATAATGCGTTGCGTGGAACTGGGACCCTCCACTCCAATCATTCACCTACAAATTATTTTAGATTCTTTTCTTTGGACTCCACCTCCTTTCTTTCACACCACCTTCCTCACCTCAATTTGTCACAAAGGGATCGTATTGTAAATCCTCTCCACATCGCAGCTATCTAATCTCATTCAGCGACCGGTTGGATTAGAAATTTTGGGTTGGATTAGAAATTTTGGGTTGGAAATGAGAATGGAGAATGGAGAATGGAGAATGGAAATGCACGGCGGTTGGATTTAAACTGATGTGCGTAAATATTACAAAATTTCTAAACACATTAGTCGAGATGTCGTTTCGTCCTAGTTGCGGTGTAGGGTGTTCACGGTCTCAAATCTGAAGAGTTAATATCGCCAGGATGGTTAAGTGTTGGAGCAAAAGCGAGCTTCGAGCATCCAAATCCAGATCTGAAGGTGGAAGACGAGTGTCTATTCCTGCAAAAACGAACACACCAAAGAACGATGAGATCCAGGGTGATTCTGGGACACCGCCTCGGGCATGAAAATAAGATCTCTTGCCGGAATTCACCAAGAAAAACTTAAGAGCTTGGAGAAAGGTCTCAAGAGGATTAACTCGACTTGAGAGCCTAGAGGGAGAGAATGGATCTGGGGTTCAGATTTAAAAATTAGAAATCATATCTCTCGGAATTAAATCTCTTTCTCTTACCTGAGAAATGGTATTTATATACCATACCACAGGGCACGTGTCGTTGTCTTGCAAGGTGATTCTTTTTGGACCACAGATGGGGCCCACGTCATGGGGTCACATCCTTGAGCCCTCAGTTTTGGGATCCTAGAAGTCTGATCCTCCTGCCCCGGATGTCTTGTACCGAGTCCATGGCGATCGTGGGAAGCTCCCAATCAATGCGCATGCTGCTTGCTCGGCCCCCTGGCTCTAGCTTGAGGGGAGGACATCTACGGGTGAGGCCTTAGGCAACCTGGGTCCTTCTGTCCTGGGGCCTTGGGGATATATGTGAGGGTCTTTAAAGCTCTCTTTCTCATTCAGGGAAGGCACCGATCAACTTGAGACCTTTTGGGACCAATTCTCGGGGCCCAATCCTCAAGTCTGGCCTTTTGGCCCTCTGGGTACTTGAGGGAGCGTTGTGGCTGGCCCCAAGCCCCCGAATCCCTCGGAGAGAGTTACTCGGTCCGTTAGTGACGTGGCGCCCGGTTGCCATGTGGTTGGCTCTGATTGGGCCTTCAGTTTGTGATTTTTTGGGTAGCATCAGTTGCCCCCTACTCCGAGTGATAGCGATTTATCGGTGTTGCTTAGAGTGAACATGTTTTCTTTCAGAGTAAGCTTTCTGACTGAGGCGGACTTGAAGGTAAGATTTGTGACGTCATGGTCACGTGACCCGGGCCGAGGAGCGTTGCTGAGGATGAGAAGTCACGTTCCAGTTTCGGAGGTATGGGAGCAAAGGAAGTCGCACGTCTAGGAGTAGTCACGTCAGCAAACTCAGCATGTGAGGTCACGTGGCAAAAGATTTGCTCAGGTGATCGTATCTATTTGGAGACGCGTGCGAGCGTTGCTACATGGCAGATAAGGCTTTCCGTTCTCTTTCAGACGTTTGACCTTCTTTGACTGTTTTGAATTTCAAACTCGTTGTTTTTGACTTGCTGAGTTGTCCTCACGGGATTGGAGAAGAAGTAGGTTGTATTGTACCTCGAGCAGTACCAGATTAGAGCCTCGTATCAACCTTTTGAGCTTCCTATCAACCCTTGGTCTTCTTCGCCTATAAAACCCTACTCTTCCTTCCTCTTTACTCTTCACCTTTTCAGAAGGCTTCGTTGCAGAGAGAAAGAGAGAGCTTTTGTCTCCGAGGAGTTTTTGCTTTCGTCTTGCCGATGTTCTGCTGTTCTTCTTATGTTCGATGTACTGTTGTTTCTTTGTCTGCTACTGTTCTTCCCACCGGTCTATTACCGCCGAGAGGTATGCTTCTTTTTCTTTCACTTTGCTTGGTTGAATGTGGCTCCGATCTTCTTTCCCCTGGTTCTTTTGTCTTCGCTTTGTCCTTTGCATGCCCTCATTGGGTCAAAGTTAGGGCTTTTCACTGGAAAGTTTGATCATATCTTTTGGCGGGAGATTTTTCGGCGAGTCCTTTAACCTCGCTAGTTTAGGGCTTTGCTTTGCCGACCTTTAGAGGCCTTTTTTATGAGGTCGCCATTGTCTGAATCTTTGTCTTTTGCGTCGGAAGAGCCTGTAAAAGGCTTCGCTTGAAGCGTCTCAAGGTTGTCTGTGAGAAATCCTTTTTGTTTTGAATGCGGGCCTTCCACGGCCTTTGGATCTCGTTCCTTTCCTTTGTTGAGTGTTAACTGTTTCTTCTTTTCCTAACCTTCTTGCTTTCTGTTCTGCAAGTATTGCCTTTCCAGTGCTCTTCATCCTTCGTCTTCTTTGCCACACCGTCTGTTCCTCATGAGTGCCCATGTTCTTGATCAACTTCTTTGTTGTTTCTTCAGAGGATTTTGCCTCCTGGACCCTCTGTTTAGGGTTTGGGAGTTGGAGAGTTATCGTGTCTATCTTCTGGAGCCTTGCTTTAGGAGTTAAGTTTTTGTCTTGATCTATCTTTGTTGATGTTTCTGTACTTTTGTACATTTTGTCATCTGGGATCTATTCGCTTTCCACATTTTCCTGAACCGTTGTACTTGTTCGTATGTAATGAAATAGTTTTTTTTTTCCTTTTTTGGATGTTAACCTCTAGCTTTTGTCTTACGTTGCTCTTTACTTGGGTTGAATGCCTTTTGGGTTTTCTTTTCTCTACAGCTTTTTACTTGAACTATATGTCTTTACCTTCATAATTTTTGTCTTCTTTCAGGTGTCTATTAGGGGCCCGAGAATGTGGGGCCTTGTCATTGCTCCGAAAAAGTTTTCTATAATCTTTCCTTGTAAACTTTGTAGGGAACTGGGGATCCCTAATTCTCATGGGATGTAGTCTGGGCCTTTGGTCCCCGAGGCTCACTCCGGCCCCGAGATACTTGGGACCCGGGCTTCTCTTGTCTTCCTTTATAGGTTCCGGGCCTTTTGACCTAAAACGCATTCTAGCTTAGGGTCTCAAGGTCGGGTCCCCTCTGTCTCTTCATCTTGTGTTGTCTTTAGTTGGTGGGGCTGGTCCCTTTTTACATATTGTCATCTTTATTTCTCAGATTCAGATCAAGTTGTCGCTTTTCAGGTACTGTCATCATGTCGGAGTGGCTGAACATGAGTAGGAAGTCATCTTCTGGGCACTCTAGGGATCCGCCCCCTGGAAATAGGCTCTCGCGTACTCCTCCTACTCAGTCGTCTTCTACATGGGCTGACGTTGCGCAGCGTTCCTTCCGTCTTTCAAGGCTTGCCCCTTCTGTTGCAGAAAAAGGGAAGGGCGTCTGTTTTGAGAGGGCCAAGGAATCTGGGGCCGAGCGGCCTAAGGAGGACATGTTTGTTCTCAGGGACCTCTATCTTCCAGGAGGGCTCTCTCTGCTCCATCTCAGGGAGCAGACGCACACGGGGCTTACCCTCCTACTCCATCTTCTGGTGATGCTTCGAATTTTGCGGTGGTCTCTGGGCTGGTCGCCAAGAAGGATCTTCTGAGGCAAGATGACGGACCTTACATGCATCCCGACATCCCTAATGATCCGCCTACCGAGGTCTTCTCCCTTGCGGATTTTGTGGGCAGGTTGGTGCCCTCAGTCGCCGTTACTGAAGATATGCTGAAAAAGTTATTTCTCGATCTGAAGTTTGACGGGAAGAATTCTTGGGCCGCGTCCCCTTGCGCCCCACTTTCGAGCCGAGGCAGGAGGATATGGTGGTCCTCTGGTCCCATTTCGAGAATGGGCTTACCCTACCCATTGATCCTTCTGTGGAGGATGTGGTCACCTTCATGGAGACGACCTTCGAGAGGATTTTTCAAGATGACCTCCAGAGGATGACCATCTTTACTTCAACATACCAGCTCCTAGGGAGAGAGCCCTCTGTTGCTGCCTTTCTTTTGTTGTTTTCCGTCTATAATCGGGGCGCCGCCACCAACCTCAAATGGAGGCCTTCTCAGCATCGTGTTTTTGACCATATTTCCTTCTCCTCCAATGTGGAGGAGAGGCACAAGATCTTTCTGACATCCCGGGAGGGGTGGTGCGTCCCCAAAGTTGCCACGCCTCCGAGCAAGGCGAAATAGAGGAAAGAGTCTCCCTCCCCTTTTGATTATGATTTTGATCCCCAAGAGCTCATCCTCGACTATCCTTTGGAGGGGTCTTCTTTTCCTACCAAGTACCTCCTTTGGAGTGATATCTAGTTCTACACTGAAGCTTTCCGTCCGGGGCCCGCCAAACTCAAGCGCATCCTCTCCATGCTTCCTAACTGGAGGAACATGTTGTGGAGGATCCATGGAAAAATCGAGTCTCCTATTTTCCCCGACGACTGTCCAAGATGCAAATGCCTTAATCCAGAGTTCTACATCAAAGGTAACCTTGAAGTTTTTCATTCGCTTAATTTTCCTTGTCTTCAAATCCTTCTTTCTTTAATGATTTTGTGATGTGTTGTGCTCATCGACTGCAGATACTCTCTATTTCTAGAGGATTGGACCGTGGAGGGGCGCCAGAAGTACAACGAGGATCAGGCAGAGGCCAAGAGGAAGCAGTTGGTTGTTCTTGACATTGTCCATTACATTCCCTTGAGCAGTCCACCACTGCCTACCAAGCCGACCGGGAAGAAACAAAAGAGGATGGGCAAGGATTGCTTTAGTTCCACCGAGAGAAGGTAAGTGGTGGAAGAGCCGGTCGATGAGTCTTCTCAAGAATCTCAACCTTTGAAGCGTCGTCGGCGCTCGGGTGCAGTTTGGGTTCTTCAAGAGGAAACTTCTGTTGCTGCTCTGGGTGAGGAGGAAGGAGAGATTCTGGCTGGGAGAGTGGCTCTTCTTTAGGGAACCATTGAGGGATGAAAGGATGAAATGGAGTGATCGGTCCTCGCAGTTGGAGAGAGCAATGTTGGGAGAGGAGTTCAATTGCGTCCGGTTGATGATGAAGTAGAGAATCAGGGGAATGGGCAAGGGGCCAGATCACCTTCCCCGTCGTGTCCCACTAGCAGTCTTGATGATGACCAAGTTATGTTGAGTAACATTCTAGAGAAAGAAAAAGCTGGGGATTATTTGCGCTCTCAGGGAGAGAGAGTTGTGGTTCTTTGGGGAGTTGACTACATCATGTCAACTCCAGTTCGTTCTAGTAGTGGTGATTTTGAGAGGAACGAGGGAGGTGAGTGATGTGTTGACTTAGGTTGGGCCGATGATGCTTATGTGAAGGCCTTGTTTGAGACCTCGACCGAGGGTGGGGTCGAGGGGAGAAGAGTGAGATAGAGAGATCGAGGTTGGGTATTATTGATGTCGTGCCAGAGGTCCTGGACGAGGGGGTCCGGGGCGAGGTGGTGAACCAAGAAAGAGTCCTGCCCGATGGGGGGGTCAGGAAGTGGTTGTTGGTGATAAGGAGGTAGTTTTAGATGAAGGAGTCCAAAATGAGATGGTAAATGAGAGTAGAGTCCTGGACGAGGGGGCCTAGGATCCGTTTGTTGAAGATGTGGCCCGAAAGGGGCATAGAGAGGAGGTCGCCAGGGACCAGGTGCATTTCACTGTTGATTCATCTCCTGGTCGAGTTCATGTACCAACCATGGCTGAGTGGCCTTCCGATTTGCTAAAAAGGCCATTTTGTGAGGAGAGCTTGACCCGGGTGAGGGCGGCCTTGGAATCTGGAGGTGTTGGGAGGTCGTCCCAAATCTGTAAGGATGCTCTGTGAGCATCTTGTTGGGGTAAGTCTTGTTTTTCTTCGCTAGTACGTTCTTCTTTCTTGGCTGGTACATTATTCTTTCTTTACTGGTACACTCTTCTTATGTCTACTCTTTATGCAAATTTCTAATGTGGTCGACAGCCAATCTGAGGTCTTAACTATGTTTGTCAATGGGCTGTATGCCAGCGAGTTCCTAAGGAGAGTGCAGGCTGCTGTGAGTTCTTGCCGCTTTCATGAGATGATATATGATTTTCAGATAGAGAAAGTTGCAGCGGGTGAGGAGGTGCGTGAGCGTGATGTTGCGGCTAGCAAGAAACGGATCATGGCCCTCGAGGCCGAGTAAGGGCGCCTTCTCAATATGGTCAAGGGGTTGTTTGGGGACCTTGCGATCAATATGGCTAGTTCTTCAACGAGGGGTTCGGTGGTGCAACTCAAGAGAGAAGAAGCAGTGGAACTCCGAGAGCTGGATCTTTCTAGAAAGGAGGAGGAGATCTTGGAGAGAGATGAGGCTCTTCAACAAGAGGAGGAAGCCCTTCGTAGGAAGGAGGCGAAGCTTCGGGAACTTGACATAAAGGTGGAGGAGATCCTGGGGAGAGAGGAGGTCATTCGGCAGGGGGAGAAGGCCCTCCCCAAAGAGAAGACAGAGCTTGGGGAGAAGAAGGAGGAGGCCCAAAAGTCCTCCCAACTTGCTCTTGTCAAGGTATCCAATCTTTCTTTTGATTGTGTCTTCTTTCTTCTTTTCCCGTGTCTTCTTCTTCTTTTCCTACATTTTCATCTTCTTTTCCAACTTCTTTATATATGTTTTTTATTATGATTAGGCCAAGGACTCTTTTAAACCTCGGGGTCATAGATCATCAGGGGCTTCTAAGGCAGTGGGGTCCCCAATGCCTAGATCTTTGGGGGCGGCACATGCTTCTCCAGAGTTGAGGAATTTTCTGATTGCTGAGCGGAACCTGGGGTAAGCTGAGGGGAGGAGCAATGCATTCTGTGTTGCTACTGAATTTGGGGTTGGTAAGGAGAAGCTCCATGAGTCGTTCCTTGCTTCTTCTTCTCGTCCAAACCTGAGGAAGTTCCACCCCTAGTTTCCCCTCAATATGGAGAAGATTCTCATGTACCAGGAGTACGATCTTAGAAGGCCCGAGGGTGAGCCATGGGAGCCCCCTATTATTGATCATTCACGTTCATTTGAAGGGCTTTTCGAGAGTTACGTCCTTAATCCCCCCTTGATAGAGGAAGTTGAGCGCGCAGAGTCCTCTTGCAAGCTTGATTCCGGTTGGCTAGAGAGGTGCAACTCGTTGATCGATCCTGTCATGGAGTCTAGCCACAAATATGAAGTATCTAGGCCCCGATCCCTAGGATGGTGCCACCAAGAGACATTTCGCTTCTTAATCCACTTTTTGAGTCTGCTCTAGAGGAGGAAGCTCCGGCAGATCATGACTTATCCTCATAGTTCCTAGAAGGGAACATCTATATAAGGTGACTGTCAACTTTGCTCCTAAAGCTAATCTTCACCATCTACAGGAGTTTCTACGAGGGAGACAATTTGACATGCCACAAGAAACTGTACGATCACTTGATGTTGTTCTTAAAGCAGCATCATCTGAAATGTCTTTTCTCGCTCGAGACCACCTTATCTTTCTTGAGGAAGTTGAAATGTCACGTTTTGCAACGTCGCCACCCACTTCCTTAAGCCTTTTTTAGTATCTTTGATTCTTCGTGGCGTCGCATCTTCTTTGTACACTTGTAAACTTGTAACTTCTTTCTTCGAGGAATAAATAGATATATTTTTTTACTTCTGTTTTCTTCATTACTCTTCATCGCCTGTTTCTTTTCATCCTCCTATCCCTTTGTCCCGGGGATGGGCATGTTGCTTCGGATGTCGCCCGTAGGTGAATAATCGCGGACAAGCATGAGTCTTGGGTGTTCTTCCCAGCCTTGTTCCTCAGTTGGGGAACGAGTTGGTATTGTCATGGGTCTCACTCGCAGATGGCCTAGCTTGACAGAGCACCGAATACTGGAGGCCTTATTCCCAGCCGTGTCTTCATTGGGTGTCACTTGCGGATGGCCCTACTATGAGCGATCGCGAGCCTTTAGGAGCCTTAGCTTCAAGTCTTCATCCCATTTCTGAGACGGATTGGTGTTGTCATGAGTCCCACTCACGAATGGCCTCGCTTGACAGAGCACCGATATCGGAGGCCTTCCCCCTAGAGTGTGTTGTCAAAGAGTCTCTTTATCAGGCAACCTTACTTATGCGAGCACTTACCTTTGGGGATTTTCCTTCCGATCTTTATCCCGTTTCTGAGATGGATTGTCTTGCCATGAGGTACCTTTCTCAGGTGACTTCATGTGGGAGAGCACTGGTATTGGAGGCCTTTCCCCAAAGTGTGTCGTCAAGGGATCCCTTTATCATGTGATCTAGCCTATGCGAGCACTTTCCTTTGAGGCATTTCCTTCCAATATTCATCCCATTTTCAAGATGGTTTGGTGTTGTCATAGGTCACACTCGCAGATGGCCTTGCTTGACAGAGCACTGATACTAGAGGCCTTTACCCAAAGTGTGTCATCAAAAGGTCCCTTTATCAGGTGCCCTTACTTATGTAAGCACTTACCCCTGAGGCATTTCCTTCCAATCTTCATCCTATTTCTAAGATGGTTTAGTGTTGTCATGGGTCCCACTCGCAGATGGCCTCGCTTGATAGAGCACTAATACTAGAGGCCTTTCCCCAGAGTGTGTCGTCAAGGGGTCCCTTTATCAGAAGACCTTACTTATGCGAGCACTTGCCCCAGCTGAGGCATTTTCTTCCAGTTCTGTTCCATCTGATCTTATTCCTCGACCTATGAATGGGATTGTATTTCCATGGGTCCCACTCACAGGTGGCCTCGCTTGGCAGAGCACTAGTATTGGAGGCCTTTCCTCAACGTGTGTCATCAAGGGGTCCCCTTGTCAGGTGACTTTGCCTATCCGAACACTAGCCTCTAAGGCATTTCCTTTCTAGTTATGTTGCATCTGATCTTGTTCCTCGACTAGGGAATAGGATTGTGTTGCCACAAGTTCCACTCACGGGTGGCCTCGCTTGGCAGAGCACTAGTTTTAAGGCTTTGGTCCAAAGGTGGGTAGGTTCCCATATGTGCCTGACACATTGATCCTTAATTCAATTGAGATCAAACATTTCTAATTCCATTCATCCAGAATCTTTTACAAGTGTTTGCCCCATTGTTTCCTTACACATGGGACCAAACATGCTGATTTCATTCATCGAGAATCTTTTACATGTGATTGTCTTTAGTAGTAGATCTTTTTGAGGTTGTTCGCATGTCATGGGTTGTCGAGCTTGTAGCCCTCTTGATCTTCCAGTCGATAAGTCCTCAGGCGCACCACTTTGATGATTGGTAGGGTCCTCCCTACTTCGGGGCGAGTTTGCTTTCGGCTGGTCGTATGCATGTTGCCTTATATTTTCGAAGGACCCAATCTTCTACTTTGAACTCCCGGGGGCGGACCTTGGAGTCGTGGAAGCGCTTTACTACATGCTTGCGTGCAGCCAAGACCACTATTGCCTTCATTCTTCGCTCTTTTACAAAGTTAAGATCCGAAAGGTGGGACATGATGTTTTCTTCTTCATCGAATCCTTCAGTCAGTATGGTGGGCATGAAGCTCTCAACCGGGAGGACCATTTCAGAACCGTACACGAGCTGGAACAGGGTCTCTCCGGTAGCCACCTAGGGGGACATCCTTAGCGACCAGAGGATCAAATGGGGAGCTTATTGTGCCACTTATCATGGTTCCCTTCGATCATCTTCTTCAGCTCGTTGATGATTGTCTTGTTCGTAGCTTCGGCCTGACCATTGCACTTTGGGTGGCATACAGAGGACTTCCAATGTTTTACTCCAAAGTTCGTACACATCTCTATGAATTTCTCGTGGAACTAGGTCTTTTGGTCGAAGACGATGGCTTGGGGAAGTCTATATCTGGAGAAGATGTCTTCATGCATGAACTCCATTACACAGCTTTGGGTGATGGAGGAAAGCATTCTTACTTCTATCCACTTCATGAAGTAATCCACGGAGACCACCACATGTTTTTTTTTTGTTGCTCTTGGGGAAAGGTTCGATGAGGTCCATTCCCCACATGGTGAATGGCCATGTCACGAGGAATGATGATTGCTCGATCGCAGGGGCCCTTGGGATATTCGCGTGAAGCTATAAGTTGACACATCTCTTCACATATCGGTCTACATCTTTTCGAGTAGAGTGTCAATAATACTCCTGACGAAGGACCAGTTCCGCTAAGCTCTTGGCCCCAAGGTGATGACCACACGATCTGCCATGGATTTCCTCGAGCACTTTTGCTGCTTCATCAGGATGGAGGCATCAGAGAAAAGGTTTGTGCGATGTGAACCTTTTGTATAATCTTCTCTCTTCACTTACGACGTATCTGGCAGACCTCCGGATGATGGTGTTTGCTTTGGCAGAATTATTGGGGAGCTTCTTATCCACTAGGTAGTCAAGGATGTCGTCGATCCATATTCTCGAGCCCTCTCAGATGGGGAGCACCCGAACTAGGGAGGCAATGACTGGGGCACGCTGAATTTGCACCTGCATGTCCATTGGTGCAGCTTCGTAATCTTGGGATGCAATTTTTGAAATAAAATATGCCTCCTGATTGTCTTCTTTTAGTATTTTCCGAATGTGGCAATATTCGAACTTTTCCACCAAAGAGGCTACTCGGTCCAAGATTTTTATGTGATTCCATACCTCATACTCCCCCTGGATTTGATTCACAACAAGTTGTGAATCACATCTAGTTTATAGAGTCTTGATCTTCATGGTCACTACTACCTCTAGCTCGGCTATGAGAGACTCATACTCTGCCTGGTTGTTAGTTATTTTGAATTCGAGCTTCAATGCCCATGTTTCTTTTATTCCTTCAGGGGAGACTAGCATGATCCCCGCTCCTCCGTGGCTTTTATTGGAGGATCCGTTGATGTACAATATCCATAGGTTTTCGGGGAGAGCTTTGGGCTCCAGCTCTTCACGGCCCTGGTGCCTTTTTCTCTTCTTTGCTCCGAGTGCCTACCCCTTGCTTACTTGAGGCTTTGGGGACACCGGTGAGATGGGTTTCGTCGTCGATGGGCTCGATGAAATTGCATTCTGAGATGAAGTCTGCGAGTGCTTGCCCCTTGATTATGGTCTGAGGTTGGTATCAGATGTCATAAGAGAATAGACTTACCGCCCATTGGGCTAGGCGTCCACCAAAGTCTCCGTCCATGACTTTCTTTAAGGGGGTATCAGTGATCACCGTTATGATGTGGGCTTCGAAGTACGACCGAATTTTGATGCTAGCTTGGTAGAGGGCGAAGGCTAGCTTCTCTATCCGAGAATAGTTTAGCTCAGACGGCCCCAATGCATGCGACATGTAGTATATGAGCTTCTAGACCTTCCCTCCTTCCTTCACAAGGACGGCGGATACAGCATGGTTGGAGGCTGCCAAATAAAGCTATAACACATCTTCAGGCTTGGGGATGGTCAGCTTTGGAAGTTCCGCAAGGTGGCTCTTCAACTCTTGGAAGGCTCTGCTGCATTCTGGGGCCTACTCATACTTCTTGTTTGCGCTCTTGAGAGCTTTAAATAAGGATAGACTTTGCTCTGCCGCCCGGGAGATGAACCGGTTTAGGGCTACCATTCGCCCCTCCACTTATTGGACCTGCTTTAGGCATGAGGGCTCCTTCATTGAAGCTAGGGCTCAAATCTTCTCTGGGTTCTCCTCGATTCCTCTTTCACTCACGATCACCTCGAGGAATTTTCCTGTGCTGACCCTAAAAGAGCATTTCGATGGGTTTAACTTCATATCAAACTTTCTGAGGGCTGCGAAGGTTTCCCGGAGGCCTTCTAGGTGAGATCCAGCCTCGGTGGTTTTGACGATCATATCATCTATGTAAACCTCGAGATTCCGTCCGATTTGGGATTCGAAGACGTTGTTCACCATCCTTTGGTCTCATCCTTCTTTGTTACGCTCGTTTTGCAGGAATGACACCCATTCTCACTCTCAGATCTGGACTTACAAACCCAACCCCTAGTTTGCTTGCGCTCCAATCTTTGACTCCACTAACAACGTTAACCCCCTGGACTTAACGCCGTGAACTCTCCTATCACTACTTGGACAAAATGACATCTCGTCTAGTGTGTTAAGCCTTTTGTAAAACTTAGACACATCAGTTTTTTGGTTCCATTGTTGGGAACGTCTTGAAAGCCAATGTTTCTTTACCTTGTTTGACAACAGAAGAAGTCATAAGCATGGTACCGCCAAGGAAGAACACCTCTAGAGCCAAGACCAGCCATGTAGCAGACACGCCGTCACGGGCAACGGACGTACCTCCAGGTCCAACCCATTCTACCCAGTCTGCTCAGGATCGTCTGGGAAGCAGCATCGACCTAGTTATTGGGCAGGTCGACGCCACCAGGGACCTCTGCTAGAGTTGGGGGCTCAGTTGGAGTTGGGAGCTTAGCTAGAGCTGGGAGCTCTGCTCGAGCTGGAAGCTCTACATGAGCTAGGAGGGAGGTTGACTCTACCCCCATTTCTAGAGACCAGGGAGAGTGAGCTTTGAGAGTGGGAGGCTGGACCTTGGGTCTTTCTTCTTGCCTTTATCCTTGGTCTCATTAGAAAATCATTTGTTGGTTGATTGAAGATATGTTTCAGTTGTTATACAAGAGTTGACAATAAAAGCTCTTTCATTTCATCTGAAGAATTTTTTTTACAAGTGTTATTCATTGCCTCACTAGGGCTACATATTTCACTTGCCTTAATGTTCCTTCCTCTATTCAAGTTCTTCTTCTGAATCTTCATCTCCCACCTTTATGATGAGATGAGGGTCTTGAGTTCTTATGAAGTATCCAGGAAGGAGATAAGATGGATTATTGCTTGCATCAGAAGGGAGGTTGGTCTTGCCCCTCATAGCCTTGTTCTTCATTGATAAGGGGTTAGATCCTTGTGTTGCGGCCTTCATCAACTTGTCATAGGAGTAGGGTCCTGCATGTGAGGTCTTGGCATTCTTCATGTTCCAAAGAGTAGGCTCTTGAGCTTTTCCTTTCCCCTTCACGGGTCCTCTTTCCTGCCCAAATTGTCTACTATTGGCTTTGAATTGGGCTAGACGCCCCATGCTCATCAAGCGCTCCACCTCATTGGCTATGTAGAGGCAATCCTCAATGTCATGCCCATGACATTTGTGGAGGGTGTAATGTTCATGTTTGCGGTTACCACAAGTTTTGCCTGAGATGAACATAGGAGGCTCAAACCCTTCATGGGCAAGTATGTAGTTACACACTTTTTGGCGTGTAGTATTGAGAGGGGTATGACGCACCTCAGAAGAGGTGACCTTAAGGCTTCTTGGTTGGGGTGCAGGGATATCAGCATAGGCCTTACCCTTGCCTTTCTTCTTGTTTTCGCTTGTTCTAGCATGGAAAAAGGTGATGAGAAGGGGATCATATGCACCCTCTTATATTATTTTTTCCTTCGCCACAAGTGTCCTTTTGATATTTTCAATTTCCTCTTGCAACCTTTAAGTGGTAGGATAACACCGATGAGCTTCCCCTTTTGCAGCTTGATGGGGGTCTCTCTTTCTCTTAGTAGTAGAGTTGCTTCCAACTTCCATGTGAGTTCGTTTGGAGGCTGCAAGGACATCGCTTGAGCTCATTTTGTAAGCTTTTCCCACGTTGGGAGGTGGAGGCGACGACACTATGTGTGGTGCCATGAGCTTCATGTTGCATAAGGCAAGTTGAGTGAGCATTGCGGTGATTGTCACTGCTACTTGTTCTTGGATGGCTTTGAGCAGCTCAGGGGAGAGTCCCGTGGGAGCTAGAAGTGGTCTCTAAAGATTGACAGGAGGGTGTGTGACAGCATTCCCATTCCTAAGGGACGCGGAGCCATTGATGTGACCAGTTGTTGGGCGGCTGCCACATTACTCATGTGACGTGAGGCAAATAGTGATAAATTTAAGGGTTGTCGAACCACAGGGAAGGAAAAATCAACTGACCAAAAATTAGCAACTCAAAAGTAAAATATTTTTAGAATGGATGATCGATTT